>JAVGWX010000012.1:22226679-22409179 GCA_036924085.1 Ariolimax columbianus
TCAATCTTTCTCAGGGTTATGGGCTGGAGGCTGTGACAGAAAATGGTCTACATGGACACGGAAACACTAAGTCATTTCATGAGGACCTGGAGAGACCTCGATTTTGTGAACACGTTTTCGTGAAGCCAGTTAATGATTTCATAATGATTAATGGTCAGAATTACAGAAGTTCAAGATGCTACAGATCTGCGAAGTAAATTGGCAAGGATAGAGGATCAAACCAAGATGGTAACGCTATGTTTAGCAAGGCCAGATTTGAATTTAAACTCTCTTCGACCAGTAAGCAACTCGGCAGCGCTCTCCTCGGAAGACAAATTAGGCTGTTTAACAGGAATGGAAAATCGGTCCTGATTTATGGCTCGAAAAAATGGCAGAGGACTGCGACTTTCATCAACACATGTCTTCGTTGAATACTTCAAATAAGGTGGGCAGATATATTGGCAAACACGTATATGCGGGAATGAAAACGACAACTTCCAATGCAGAAGGAAATTGATGAATAAATGAAGATGGATAATACATCCTGAGAAGAAGCCAGACGCGGGCTGGATTGAAATCCAGTGTATGAGATGAGCGTGGAGTGATAAATACTTTGCCAAGAACGGTGAAAGTGTAATCCTGTTTTGTCGGGGCCTCATGTGTGGAACTCAAGAGAACGACACATAATAGAAACACGCGGATAGCATCTGTTGAAACTCAATATAATCAGTCGAAAACCAGAAGGATGCGTTTTGAGGCTGAATGCTTCTTGATGCTTTCACTGCATGTTTTAGTTCCAACTTACAACCAAAAAAAACCAAAAAACAAAGAAAGGAATGGAGCACAGGATTAAACAAAAATTGGTAGCACTACAAGCGAGGCTTCATCCATATCTTTGAAAAAAATAATTTTCGCATTCCATTACTCAAAGACATTTCTGGACACAGACAGCAGCGATTATGAAAATGAAAAAAAAAATTGTACAATAATGAATTAGATGAAACTGAACTCGTTGAACCCATACAACCCATTCAACCCCTACCACCCATACATCCCATACAACCCATACAACCCCTACAACCCATACAACCCATACAACCCATACAACCCATTCAACCCCTACCACCCATACATTCCATACAACCCATACAACCCCTACAACCCATACATCCCATACATCGGTGTGAGAGTAAATAGCAAATTCCTCTAGCCACCTTTTTCCGTTGTGAAGGATGTGCACCATTATGTTATTCTTTTATTATCTTATAAAAAAAGCCGATTTTATTTTTAGTGCTTCCAGACAAAGAATCGAATCCTTCGAGTCAAAATGTTACAGAAAGATCCTCAGAATACCCTGGACAGTGAAAAAAGACAAATGTAGACATACGGCAAGAGTTGAGAATTGAGGAGAACTGGTTTATCAATTCTATTTTGGCAAAACAATGTACATACTTTGGTCACATCAAGAAACACAATGGTCTCGAGAGAACAGTAATGGAAGGTATGGTGCCAGGCAAAAGAGGAAGTGGTAGGCCAAGAAGACGATGCACCAAGATATCCAGGAATGCATAGGTATGGCTGTGACAGAGGCTGGAGTTTTGGCAAGGGAACAAGTTTCTTTCAGACAGACTGTGATGAGAGCAACGTTTTATAAAGAACATGCTACATGATGATGATTCTTCTTAATAATCGATTTCGTATTAGATCGCTTTATATTGTTTTTCTGTGAGTATAGATGCTTGGCTTTTCTTGTATCCATTTCTGTCGTGATAGTAGATTTTCTTTCATTCTTCAGGATTGGTCAAACCAAGGAAGTTGACATTGCTTCTCTTGAGTCTTTAAAGCCTTGGTTTAGGAATCGCGCCGCATTGTCAAATTACTGACTTTACTCTTTTTCTTGTTGCTCGAACCTCCTTTCTTAGATATCTCATTCTAGATACTGGGAGCTGGCATTTCTGTGTTGCTTTGCTCACCCTTTACAAATACATAAACTGATCTCCTTTTCCAGTACCTCACTACTTTTTGGGTCGTCTATGTCCAGGCTTTGACAACATCATTCATGAGACGTGTGACATTATTTGTGGATATAATGTTGCCTTGTCTTATGCCACTGACTGTGTTGAGCTATTTTGAGGTTTGGTTTCCTGCTCTAATATTCTGTCTGCTAATTTGACAATATAGTGCAGAGCAAGGGTGATTTTATGGTATTCATTTCAAGGGAAGGTATTCCTTTCAAGGCATAGTATTTCTTTCAAGGGATGGTATTCCTTTCAAGGGATGGTATTCCTTTCAAGGGGTGGTATTCCTTTCAAGGCATTCCCAGATCTACTCCAGAGAACATTAGCAAATGCCTTTTTCAACATAATCAAGAGCTTTTTCATTCAGTTGTCAGATTTTGAAGATTATGTCGTGAGTACTTCAATTTATCCTGTAACCTTACAGTCTGACAGTTTAGAAAACTTTGCCGGAGACACTGACAAGATGTGTTCAAACACTATCCGATCTTTTGACCGAAAAAATACAATTACTCACCTGGAGGTACATAAACCTTAATCCCCTTCGAAGTACACTGCTTGAGACTTTACACACTTCTCTCAGCCGTCCCGCTAATTTTGCACCTATTTCAGGAAGGCCTCTTTTGGAAATGGAGTACACCTGGATCGTAGCATTCACATAATGTCTTTTCGTGACTCAAATACAGTCCTATTCAAGGGAATTTTCTTTTCAGCTTGTGGAACAGCCAAAAATGGTAAGGAACCATGACGGGGGATTGGACAGCCTGACAAACCGGATGAATGTTTGTTAAAGAAGGTCTGAATCAGATGCAAAGAATGGGCGGGGGCGCTGTGATAATGAAGCTGCCAAGTTCCCGTTGTCCTCAAGTCCTGTAGTTTGTGTCGCACAGCAGCCTGGTGGCCAAACACAACACTCCTCTGGTTCGCCAGTCTCTTGCTACCTTGACATGACTTCTTCTGATTATTTGCTGTTCCCCTAGTTGAAAATGCAGCTGAAAGGGACATGATTTAAGTGATGAGAAGACATTATGCGGAATACAACGACCGAGCTGTAATCGATTCCCAAGAGGACTAACTAAAATACTTCCAACAATGGCGAGACCTCTAGGAAATGTGTGTGGAGTCCCAAGGAGAATACTTTGAAAGGGATTATGGTTTCAAACCTGAAGGTGCGTAAATGACTGTTTTTCCTGCCCGAAGTTCGGATACTTTTTGAACACACGTCCTATACTATTTCCCATTCACGTTTGTCTTTTTAAAATATTGGTGTAAGGATGGCTATGACCTTAATCTTTGGTACAGACTTGTGCCTAGCGATGCCCGAAGAACCTTAAGAAATAACAGTTCACATGCAGTTCCAATGTACTTGCCCATATCTGGTTTTATACGATCATGTCTAGCTACGTTACAAACCGTTATGTTCCCGAATGATTTCGTACAGTCTGCAAAGTGGATTTGGACAATCAAGTTACACTATGTCATGGACATTCATTAATTCTCCAGTTACGATATATACATTTATATATATATATATGTATATATATATATATATATATATATATATATATATATATATATATATATATAGATATATATGTGTGTGTATATATATATATATATATATATATATATATATATATATATATATATATATATATATATAAATGGACTCAATGAGACCCGTATTCCGGTCGAATCGCACTTCAGATGGCTATGGCGTGACGACTCAATTCACAATGTGATGGAGAAAGCCAGTATAACATTGGTGGAGTTGATTGTTTTGCTGTCAGTCGCGATGCACCGAATGTTGATCAGTTCAAATTATCTGTTCTTTAATTGAAATTCTCAAACTAAATGCCAAAGGCTAGGTTCTGTACTCCTCACCACTGAGTGCTAAACATCCCACAGTGGGTATGCCGATGGCGATAGAGGGATCTTCTATAAAGTATTATAGCAGTTAGCACAAACTATTGTACAAAAGAATAGTCATTGGAGATTTGATTTAATCCAACAGTCCCACCCAGACAGCAAAACTAACGCCACCTAAACATTTTTTCAGACCACATAAATAAAAAGATAATATTGATAATATTTAATTAACTATCTTTGTTGAACTGCAAAAACTACATGTCGTGAATACCTACTTCAAATAGCCTGATACTTATTCGCGAACGTTTCAAACGTAGAACTGGGGGACGGCGTGGCCTAGTTATTAAGTGGCACGGCTCACAACTCGAAGGTGCTGGGTTCGTTCCCCATCACAGCACCGGCCGTTACCCCAGGGAAGCAAACCCTTAGAACATGCAGGAGGAAGCAGACCCTTTCATAAAATGCATGCTGAAGTCGGATGCACTGGGCCGACAGGCGCAAAATAACAAAATAGTACAACGCACACCGCCTTGAGGATTAGAAAAATAAGGCGAACGCAAAAAAACCCACTAAAACAACAAAAACAAAAAAAAAGTAGAACGGTTGCATGGGTTCAAAATAAACAGTGACCACAGACCAGTTGGTCGGATAGTCTGAACAATTTTTCTCACAAAAGTATATTCTAGATCCCCACAATACTTGATTCTACTAAACGAACAGAAGAGAATTGGCAGTAACATGATATCCTACCTGACACCGGAAAAGTTATTGGAAAAGCTTAAATATTGTACCACTGTGATTCCCAAAGTACATCAAGAAACAAAATTCAGTGGCATCAGTGATGACACAATAAAACTTATAGTAACAAGGAGACCGTTCAAAACCAGCGACCATGGATGAAGATGCAGCAGTGGATAAGCAGTCTGGGACTCATAGATGGCTGCTTGTATTAGGGCCAGCGACCCATAACTGACTAAGATCTTATTGCGCTTCCAATTGGCCGATCTGGAAACACTACAGCCGTGTAGCGTGGCTAATAAATGAGGAATCGAAGAGGAAAGGCGGTCCTAAAAATGCTGTGATGAAATCGAATGTGTCGGGCCGAAATGCGCAGATATCAAGGCATAGCTGAAAACAGCGACACAATTTTCACAACCACACTTTTCAGCAGGAACGCTGAAACTAAAATGAAGAAGAAGAAGAAGAAACAGTGCGGGTTTAATACGATTACTATTTGTGAGCTGAACAAAAAAGTCAGACGGAAACTCAAAGTTGACTATGAACAGCATAAACTGTGAAAACTAGAAAAACGCAATCACTGGTAGGAAAGACAACATGTGCATGTACAGACGGTCCAAACGGATGAGATATCGCAAGCGATCAAACATTTATAATTAGGAAAGGCCACATGACTGAATGGGTTCACTGCAAAAGTATTTCAGATTGGAGAGGAATACTATGATGCCACTTGGCTAAAATGTTCAACAATTATCATAGATAAGGTCAACTATCTGACTAATAGAAAACTGTAAATTAAATTTTGATTGACAAGAACATAGAAACAGAAAGACTGGCATGCTATTGTCGAATGTGTTTGCTGTCCTCAATATACAACTTTTCATAAGAACGACTGTGAACAGAACAGAGGAACCAATTGATGAGAATCAACCACAGGAGTGTGAACAGACCAGAGGAACCAATTGATGAGAATCAACCACAGGAGTGTGAACAGACCAGAGGAACCAATTGATGAGAATCAACCACAGGAGTGTAAACAGACCAGAGGAACCAATTGGTGAGAATCAACCACAGGAGTGTGAACAGACCAGAGGAACCAATTGATGAGAATCAACCACAGGAGTGTGAACTGATCAGAGGAGCCAATTGACGAGAATCAACCACAGGAGTGTGAACTGATCAGAGGAACCAATTGATGAGAATCAACCACAGGAGTGTGAACTGATCAGAGGAACCAATTGATGAGAATCAACCACAGGAGTGTGAACTGATCAGAGGAACCAATTGATGAGAATCAACCACAGGAGTGTGAACTGATCAGAGGAACCAATTGATGAGAATCAACCACAGGAGTGTGAACTGATCAGAGGAACCAATTGATGAGAATCAACCACAGGAGTGTGAACTGATCAGAGAAACCAATTGATGAGAATCAACCACAGGAGTGTGAACTGATCAGAGGAACCAATTGATGAGAATCAACCACAGGAGTGGGAACAGACAAGAGGAACCAATTGATGAGAATCAACCCCAGGAGTGTGACAGACCAGAGAAAAAAGTTAACGAGAATTAACCACAAGAGTGTGAAAGGCCAGAGAAAGAAGCTAACGAGAATCAACCACAGGAGTGTGAACTGATCAGAGGAACCAATTGATGAGAATCAACCACAGGAGTGTGAACTGATCAGAGGAACCAATTGATGAGAATCAACCACAGGAGTGGGAACAGACAAGAGGAACCAATTGATGAGAATCAACCACAGGAGTGTGAACAGACCAGAGAAAAAAGTTAACGAGAATTAACCACAAGAGTGTGAAAGGCCAGAGAAAGAAGCTAACGAGAATCAACCACAAGAGTGTGAACAGACCAGAGGAACCAATTGATGAGAATCAATCACAGGGGTGTCAAGGCAACGAGGAGGCATACAGACTGGCAAAAGAAGGTGCAAGACTACCACAACCAGATACTAGTATGACATACGAAGAGTCAAAACGGCTTATTAGAGCTAGATACATGACCAAATGGGAAACCGAACATACTGGCTACACAAAAAACGATGCCTATTACCAGTTGAACAGAAGAGAGCAGGTCGTGGTCTTCAGACTTCGCACTGGCCACAATAGACTGAGGTACCACCTATTCAACAAATTGAAGATAGGGGGCACTGACGAATGCCCGTGTGGTACCGGGAAAATGACCGCTGAGCATTTGCTGCAAAACTGCCCGACAAACGAGGATCAGAGAGAGCAGATGTGGCCATCACCGGTGGTAACACTAGACAAGCTCTATGGCAGTATCGACAGCCTCAGGATGACCGCTGCTTTTTTCGAAAAAATAAAGGTTGATGTCTGACTGTGTACGATGAAGAAGAAGAAGAATCACAGGGGTGTGAACAGACCAGAGATACAAGTTGATGAGAATCAACCACAGGGGTGTGAACAGACCAGAGGAACCAATTGCTGTGAATCAACCACATGAGTGTGAACAGGCCAGAGAAACAAGTTAATGAGGATCAACCACAAGAACATACAAATCTCTCCATAATCATCCAGTTAAATGGGAGAGCAAATGTCCAAAATATTTGACTTGCGGAATTTAAGTGTCTTTGGAAAGCTCTCTAAAGCGTGCCGCAATTTGTTTGTTTCTCTTCCATGAAATACGACACATTCTACCTGTTTAACCACATTTCGAGGACCTCTATTTGCACATTTGTTTTGATAAATAACATAACTTTTGTTTTACTAATGTTAATGTCTAAACATTTGACCAACCTACGTAAATGTCTTTATATCGATAGCCAATGTACAGTAAGAACTTATGCAGGGTATTCCGAAAAATGTCAAATTAGATCCGGTGTACGACAATTTTGTTTACTATCTCCTTTACTATTTTTCTTAAATATATATATATATATATATATATATATATATATATATATATATATATATATATATATATATATATATATATATATACAGACACACACATATAAAGAAGCCAAACTTAGAGAGAAAAACAACTTCAGTGATTATTTAATTAACTTCTCTTTGTTGGTAACTTATCACTTATAGTCAAACTCAGAAAACCAACTGCAGGATCATATTCACAATATTAATGAGGTCTGTACAGATTATCGTAGAAAATCAATTTAAAGAAAACCGAAGTTATGATGATTGCATGAAAAGATATAGGAACAACAATATTTATACAAAACCAACAAGTAACACAGGTAAACATTTTCACGTTACATGGGTAACATAATCTCAGCAGACCAAAAGGCGACACCGAAATTCAAAACAGGTGTAATAAAGTAAGTCAAATCATTGGGCAAATGTCCCAGATATTACGATGTAAATACGTGGCAATGTATACAAAAAAACAAAAAAACGAACACTATTCAACGCAATATTCCTACTAGCATTGTGATGCAAGTCCCAGAAATGAACACATCGTAACAACAGAGATGAAATGCCTGCGCAGAATGCTTGGAGTAACAAGAATGGATAAAATCGGAAACGAAGATATTAGAAGACAAGTAGATACAACACTAGTGATAGACCTCATCAAAAGACAACAAACCAAATGGTTCAGCCACGTGATACACCAAAAATCAGATAGTATCCCTTAGAAAGCTTTGCTACACACATACAATGGATACAAAGCCAAGGGCCACCCACGCAAAAACATGGATAGCAGAAATAACAGAAGCAGTGAAACCTCCCGTGTACGAATCACATACCAGAGCCCTGTCATGTAACCTTTTCATAACCTGACACTGAAATGCACACACATGACATAACAACGAAAGGAGAAGAAGAAGAATGTCTAAACCATATTCAGTACTTCTAGTCTTGTCTATCTCCACAAGTTCTTGCAGCTACTTCTCCCTTTCAGATACCAATACAGCGTCATCAGCATATCAGATTGGGGATTCTTCTTCCGTTGCTTTTCTGTCTATGTCTGACGATGCTCTCTATGTAAATATTACAGTGGTAAGATGACAACAAACATCCCTGTCTCCTACCTCTTTGGATATCAAGATACGACGTGTAATTACTGTCGAATCTGACCGTTGCTACCTGCTCCCAGTACAAATTACTGATTAGACTAATGACTTTACAATCCAGATTAATTTATTGTAGGTTTCCAATCAGCTTTTCATTCTAGACTCTGTCAATGCTTTACTATAGTTTATGAAACGCACATAGACATTTTTTTCTACTTCTGTAAACTTTTCTGTCAGCATCCGAAGACAAAGCATTGCTGCCTAGTTCTAGAGTTCTGTCTATAAGCAAACTGTTTGAGAACTTACTTAGTCGCTCCTATTCTACCGTAAGGTGTAGAGGTTCAAACTGTTTGAGAACTACTTTAGTATCTTGTAATTCGTTTCTGTATGATCTTGAGGATAATGCTCAATGATTAGTTTGAATTAAAATAACGGCTGCGCTAAGATACGATGCAAGGTGAAGCATAACGTAACGACTTAATAAATAAGAAAAGAAACGGTTCTAGAGCTGATGCTAGTATTTGTCGTTGTTGTTGTTTCGAATGCCCACAATGTATAGGTTGCTTTTATGTGCGCCAAGAAAACGGCGTTAAGTGACGGGTTGCAGTAGCTTTCCTAAAATATCGAGCGTGCTGGTGACGGCGGACCGGGGTTCACCAGGCGGTTGTGCTATGCATGGCCTCATCTTCAAGTTGCTAACTACTACGGAGATCACGTCGAACTTCACCTTGTTAGCCAGTCTGTTGTCCTCAACAACAGCCCGTTTCCAGGACGCCCAACGAGGCGGTTAGGTGAGGGTCTTGGCCAGTATATTTCTCCTGACCCTGGCTAACATTATCTGATTAGTGTGTTAGCGTCATATTCCCGCTATAATTTGTCAAACAATGGGTTATCTCACCGAACATTAGCAATAGACAAGGATTGTCTCACCAAACATTAGCAATATACAAGGATTGTCTCACCGAACATTAGCAATAGACAAGGATTGTCTCACCAAACATTAGCAATAGACAATGATTGTTTCATCAAACATTAGCAGATGACAAGGATTGTCTCACCGAACATTAGCAATAGACAAGGATTGTCTCACCAAACATTAGCAATAGACAATGATTGTCTCACCAAACATTAGCAGATGACAAGGATTGTCTCACCGAACATTAGCAATAGACAAGGATTGTCTCACCAAACATTAGCAATAGACAATGATTGTGTCACCAAACATTAGCAATAGACAAGGATTGTCTCACCAAACATTAGCAGATGACAAGGATTGTCTTACCGAACATTAGCAGATGACAAGGATTGTCTCACCAAACATTAGCAATAGACAATGATTGTGTCACCAAACATTAGCAATAGACAAGGATTGTCTCACCAAACATGAACAATAGAAAAGAATTGTCTTACCGAATATTAGCAATAGAAAAGGATTGTCTCACTAAACATTAGCAATATAAAAGGATTGTCTTACCAAACAATAGCAGAAGACAATTGGCCATTCAGCGAGATGTGGTGTCCTGATATGATATCCTAATTTGTAACATAGTAAGTGTCGTGGTGGGGTGGGTGGTTGGGGGGAAACTGGGCAATAAGACATGCTATGCTGTTCATACGTCGCCCAGGACTATTAATGTATACTCATGCGGCCCTCGATAAGTTTCAGTTTGAGACCTCTGACCTAGAAGAAGGAAAAACAAATGAATGAATGAATTAAAACCATGCATCACACGTAAATAACGGCGATCAAATAAAGTACGTGACTGATTGCAGATTGTAATTTAAAGCTTAAAGAAGCGCTGAAAAAAATATATTTACAGTTGCTGAAGCTTATTTGGTAACCACCATTCACCGAAACGCAATATTTTACTCTTCAGATTGAGGCATCTCATGCAGTACATGGGATATATTTCTTCTCTTCTCTCATTCAGTTGGTAATTACGCGATGATGTTTACAGTAGTTCTGTTCTTAGCAACGTTTTAGAAATGAAATAATCGATTCTGTTATAATGTAAATGGTCAGGAAACTTATTGTCTGTGATTTGTGAGTATCGATATGTGCCGTATAGTTACCGGTCTCGTAATAATGCATGATAATACATTCAGTATCGATTATAACACTTACTATTTATGGAAAGAAGAGAGATAGAGAGAGAGAGAAAGAGAGAGAGAGAGATAGAGAGAGAGAGAAAAAGAGAGAGAGAAAGCGGAGGAGGAGAGAGAGACAGAGAATGGGGAGTTAGAGAGTTGGGTTGTAATCGATTACATATTACAATATAGTACTGCGCAACCGGCATGTCAACAGAAACACTGCATCGTGTTGCTATAGTGACGTCTGAAATCTGGTTGCAATTGCCATCTGCCTAGTGCGCCTTGGCAAAGAGACAGGTGGTAAGACGGGCCAGCAGTAGCGGTGTAAACGCTGGGGCTATATGCATTATGAACGCTGAATGTTTCAAATGAATGTTTCACCATCTTTTTTCACGCCGACTGGCGAAGGAGACCATTTATCTTCACATTTTTCCGTACTTAGTTGTTTTGCTGTCTTGGACTAATGTCAGAGCCATGAAAGACAAATACATAATAAAAGTCACCAGTAAATATTGTCTTTGCGGGATTCTAGATCTGCTATGCCCGCCAACAACTTCGTCTATTGTCACAGTTTATGAACAATGACTTTATTGATTGAATTTCATCAGTACATCCTTATAAGTTCTTTCAATCTGTCTTTGGGGAGATGTATAAACCACAATTAAGTGTCTTATAGTGCTCTAATGCTTGTTTATTGATTCATCATTATATAACATGACTGGCTCTATTCTACACCAATAACTCTCTCTCTCTCTCTTTATCTCTCTCTCTCTCTCGCTTTCTCTCTCGCTATATTACTTTCCGCATCTCGTTTTACTTTAACTGACAAATCCTTGTTGCATAGACTACTAAATGTTTATGAAACGCATTTTATAAATCTGTTCTAATTCGATGTTTATTTGATGAGGTGGATCTACCTCAAATAGTATCAGCCTTTCAGAAGAACTTCAATCTTTGGACAGATTTACGTTGCTTTCAATTATGTTGGCACGTTTTGCGCTTCATTTGATAACAGTGATGGTTAACGTGCACTTTGGTGAGCACCTTCTTCAGTGTGCCAAGAGGACAGCAGCAATTCTCTGTGTAAGGTCCACCCTCTGTACTTTTGTCCAACATGTTTCCGCCAACTCCAGAAGAGCAATGTTGTAGGTATACATATTCGCCACCACTTGTGCAGCCTTCCCCTGTTTTATAGATTTGACAAATGTTGTAGTCTTCAAGGCCTGGAAGTGCTACTGTACAAATGCAGTTTGGTGGGCTGGGAGATTCTGTGCAGTTTTTTTTCTGCATCATCCGATTTACCCTCGTGAAAGACGACCTGTTTTTATCTTGGATGGTGGGGCTTACATTTTCTTTCAATCGATTGGTTTTTGTTTGTTGAATTATTGTGGATTAAAGATTCAAAAGTATGAGGTAGCCGGTCCCTTTGCTCAACCTTCTTGTGATAGCTACTACTTAGATGCATGGCATGCATGTAGATACATTTAAAAGTATGTACATATCAGCAGTTAGAATATCCTACTTTCTAATTACTTTAGTATACACTGTTGTAGCGTTTTTAATTGCTTCTAAGATTTTCGCTTTAATCTTAACTTATGTATTAACTGTTGTGTTTATTAGACTTCACTTTAATCCTAACTTGTGTATAAACTGTTGTGTTTCTAAGACTTGACTTTAATCTTAACTTATGTATTAACTGTTGTGTTTCTAAGACTACACTTTAATCCCAACCTATGTATTGACTGTTGTATTTCTTAGACCACTTTAATCTTAACGTGTGTTTTGTTTCTAATACTTCACTTTAATTCTAACTTGCGTATAAACTGTTCGTTTCCAAGACTTCATTTTAATCATAACTTCTGTATTGACTGTTGTGTTTTTGAGACTTTACTTTAATTAGAACTTGTGTTTTAACCGTTGTATTTCCACAACTCAACTTTAATCACAACGTGTGTACTAGGAATTGTGTTTCTAAGACTTAACTTTAATCATAACTTGTGTACTAACTGTTGTGTTTCTAAGACTCAACTTTAATCACAACTTTTGTACTGTTATGCACTACGTGTGATTACTTCTTACATTTGTTGTAAATTGAGATCCTTGTGGTTTCTTTTAGGGCTATAATTTCCCTTAGGTGCTATTGTAAATATCATAAACACAAATAGTATTGTTACACAGCGAACTAATTCTATTAATACGCTGAACAAATTAAGATGGCGCCGATTGAAAGAAGAAGAAGAGTGGTTTATTTTTTATTAAAGGTTTGTCTTTCTGGATTTATCTGGCGAAGGCTCTCCCTTTTTGGACCTCAGACGGTAGTCTTTTAGGTTTTGTCATGACGTATTGGCCAGCGTATGGATGCATGTGTCTATCTTAACTTAACTTCATTATACTGGTTTATAATTTTCTACAGAGTATGTATGCCAGGGATCGTCTGGCATGAGATGATTTCCAACAGCGAAGTAGTTCGACGTACTCAAATTGCAGGCATTGTCTCAACGATTGATGACCGTCGGTTGTCTCTCTTTGGTAACGTTGTTCGCCTTTCCCGGGAAGTCCCAGCCCACCAGATGCCCCGGCAGGCTGTGGGGGCGAGTTATGGGAAGAGGCCGGGCTCATCCTGGAGACATAATCGGGGCCGCCCTTGCAACACCTGGCTAAAACAGATCACCACCTCCACAACAGAACTGTAGACCGCCTGGGACGTGGCCATCAGACGTGGTCGGGGATATGGTCATTCGACGCGACTGGCCCTGATCGCCTAAGCGTGCTATTGATTTATTGAGTTTATTCCACTCCACCAACTCTAAAAATAACTGTTCCAAGCTTTCAGCACTCTCTAACTAAAAAGGTATTCCCTAATATCTAATCTGGACGTGGCTGGGTGATGTGTGGTGGTAGCTTTGTCACGTGGCCAAACCATTTTAGTTTCTGCCTTTTGATGTAGTCTAATACTAGTGTTGTTCCCACTAGTCTCCTGATGTCATCGGTCTCTCCTTGTTGCACCAAATATTTTTCACAGGCCTTTTATTTCAGCTCTTACGATGTGTCGTTTTTCATGTGATGTTAATGTCCAGTTTTGACATTGATAGCAAAGTGTCGGGACGAACATCGTGTTGTATAAAGCTCTTTTGATAGTTATTGTCACGTGCTTGAAATTAAGTATTGAAGTTAATTGTCCAATAATCTGATTTGTCTTATTGTATCTCTGCTGGATTTGCGCTTTCTTCCGTTTGCTGATAGCCTGCTCCCTACGTATGTGACATTTCCCCTTGTTTTTGACTTCCTTTTCAAGTATGATATTGATGTCTCGGCTATTGTAATTATTTAGGTTAAAATATGGTTAAAACTAACAAAAGTTGGTAAAGCGAAGCTACAATAAACGAGACGCCAGGTAGCTAGGTATGTTTTTGACTAAATGGCAATTATTCGATACATTATTGCTTACATTTCAGTAACATTTTATTAGAACTTCATTGCGCGTATTCACAGTTGTAAGGCTGATTGCATAGCTTGTTCAAATTGCTATCTCTGCGAGAGACTTTTATTCTGACATGATTAAAGTGTACGACTACTTTCTATGTATCTTAAACTTTTTTTAATAGTTGCAAAAGATAGCGAGTGTTCGGACAAATTCCACAAAATTGTTAGATGACGTAAGACATAAAGTCAACATTTGCATAGTAATTTTAATTAAATTCATTGACGTATTTTTATCACCCATCATAGTATCTCGTTTATACGAACCGATAGGGAGTAGCGCCTGTTCACAAAGCAGATCTGTCCATAAAGCAGCTCAGGCTTTTTATTAGCTTGAAAATGAATTATTTTTTTGCAGTCAGAAAAGTGTTATCTCCGTTTTTCGTTTGCCTAGAGGAAACAACTCTAGTATTTACTTTATCCTATTTTCACAAAGTACAGTTTGCCTCCCCTGCAAGTAACAGCCAGATCGAATAAAGAGACTGCCGAAGACAGATGAGTCGGACAGAAAGTTGCAAAAATGTCAGTCAAGCTGTAAACTACCAACACAACACATTACGTTCTCCGGACTAACTCCTGCTACTTGCAAAGCCCTGTTGAGGGCTTGGTAGCAGGAGATTGAGAACGAACGCAGAAGAAGAAGGACGAAGAATATAGAGAAACATATCAAAGTTCCGTTGGAAAAACATATTGATTTTTATACTCTTGATCAAATGATAATATTTAACAAACTCTCTTTTGTTGGCAGTTGGTTTGTCACAATTATTACTAATATTGTGGTTCAATGTTTTTGATTCATATGCTGGCTCACACTTAGAGATACAATTAGTTGCCGATGTGTTGGAAAGATCATCTTAAACAGACAGCTTAATTAACGGTTTGTTCTTTTTTTTTTCTTGTAATAATAAACAGAACCAACATTACACATTACGTCATACTAACAATGATCAGTCTATGAACCAACATTACACATTACGTCATACTCACAATGCTCAGTCTATCAACCAACATTACACATTATGTCATACTCACAATGATCAGTCTATTTTAGCAGACAGCACAGAATAGCGATGTTGATGAATCCGGTAACATCCCTTCCATTACCTCTTCTTGGTAGATCTACATTTCATTCTAAATCCTTGAAGTTTGGGTATCTTTGATTCACGAATTCAACACATTTGAAATCCAGTTGTCATTTTCACATCGATGGTACCCTGAAATGGATCTACAATATTTTCTGTCTATTGTTTTGATGGCACAATCTGTCCAGTTTATCTCTTTTCCATTTCTCCATGTTATCCTTCAGTTTATAACCTGTCTCATGTCCATCTCTTCATGTTATCCTTCAGCTTATAACCTGTCTCATGTCCATCTCTTCATGTTATCCTTCAGCTTATAACCTGTCTCATGTCCATCTCTTCATGTTATCCTTCAGTTTATAACCTGTCTCATGTCCATCTCTTCATGTTATCCTTCAGCTTATAACCTGTCTCATGTCCATCTCTTCATGTTATCCTTCAGTTTATAACCTGTCTCATGTCCATCTCTTCATGTTATCCTTCAGCTTATAACCTGTCTCATGTCCATCTCTTCATGTTATCCTTCAGTTTATAACCTATCTCATGTCCATCTCTTCATGTTATCCTTCAGTTTATAACCTGTCTCATATCCATTTCTTCATGTTATCCTTCAGCTTATAACCTGTCTCATGTCCATCTCTTCATGTTATCCTTCAGTTTATAATCTATCTCATGTCCATCTCTTCATGTTATCCTTCAGTTTATAACCTGTCTCATGTCCATTTCTTCATGTTATTCTTCAGTTTATAACCTGTCTCATGTTCATCTCTTCATGTTATCCTTCAGTTTATAACCTGTCTCATGTCCATTTCTTCATGTTGTCCTTCAGTTTATAACGTTGTTTCTCCCTGGCGCATTTGACCTGCATCTTTCCTTTAATCATTAGTTTCAGCAAGGTCTTTTGATGTGAGCAAAATATTCTAACTGCCTGACTGATGTCATTCATCAATTCTTTTTGCACCACTAAATTCTCCAAGACCGCCTTATTTGTTTTCTTTTCTTACCTTAAGATGCGCCTAACTCTTCTAGTTATTCATATTTCAAAGCTATGAATTATCTTTCCCAAGCTTATATTTATTGTGCACGTTTAGACGCCATATACGAGAGTAAAGACGAATATAAATATCACGACACGTAATCAATACCTTGTGCGTGTTGGACGTCATTATATAACTCTTGTTAGTGAAAATAGATTTAGCTATCCTTATTCTCTTTTTGATTTTCATCTCGCTTTTTCCTTCCTCTGTTATTTTATTTCCAAGTTATGATTAGCTTCTTACTTGTACCAGTGTTTGATTACTGTTTTATAAAGAAGGTTTCAAGTACTTTGCTAATTATCACAGTTTTAATTTTCTGAGTGCTAATGTCGAATCTATATTATTGACTTTTGTTCTTTACTTAAACAACAAATTTCTGCAGTTCTTATTCGCTTTTAGCTAGCATAGCTGTCACCTATATACCTGATATTATTTATTGATACTGGCCGACAATGGGTTCTGGCATTTCTTCTGTTTGTCGAAAAATGAACTCTGTCTAATTGTTGTGAGACTCACTTTAATACATCTGTATATGAATAAGTTGGCCATCGCAAGCGAAGATGGCGACATCATAGACTGTCCTTGTCCAAAAGATGTAACTTGCGCTGAATTTGGATTATAGTGAGAAAGAATCCTGAGTTACCGGGAACCAGTGGCAATGCATACAATCATGACGACTGGAAGAAGCTCAAGATGCACCAGAAGTTCCAAGAGAGAACAAAAAAAAAGACCACTAAGGAAAAGCCCAACCATCTGGCCAGAGAAATCCACAGAAAACAGGCAGAAATCCTTGAAATTGAAACCAAAAAGTGCGAAGCACTCATTCCAGAACCCTGGACACGGAGCCAGGACCGGTTCAAAATATTCTTAGAGGTTCCAGGGAAGAAAAGTGAGCAGTGGGCAACAGAGCACAAATTGACGTTCTACAACTCAGGATATAGTACCCTAGCAACTCTTGGACACACGTGTACACAGATGGATCTGCCTCGGTGAGCAATAAAAGGGGAGGCAGTGGAATCTACATTGAACAATCCAATGGCGACATAGAAAATCACTCCATACCAGCAGGAGAGATTTGCACCACTTTTAAAGCTGAAGCAAAAGCTGTTCATGCAGCAACTCGGATTCTTGTTAGCCAAAACAGCCAGACTTGTGTGAGGGCGGGCATTGTCATGATGGAGAGGCAGGTCTGCTAGATTCTTGTGTGGCCGAACTATAAGGAAACGTTTATTGAGTTTTTCAATGTCTTAAATGTAAGCTTGCGAATTGATTGTCTATCCTGTTGGCATCACATCTACAAAAATCACACCTTCAATGTCCCAAAAGACAGTGATCATGATCTTTCCAGTTGAAGGAGTTGTCTTGAATTTTGTTCTTAGTAGCGATTGCTGGTGTTACCACTCCATGGACTGCCTTTTTGTGTCAGATTCAAAATGATGTGCCCTGGTTTCGATATGTTTCACCTGTAACGGTATATTTTATATCTGCATTTGCACTACCAATGCTGATTGGTAGCTGTAATGCCAGTTGTTAAGTAGTGATTCGCTTATTAGTAAGAATAATGCCCTCATCGGATTTCAACATTTCTGGGTTTGTGGCTGTGACAGGACTGCGCGGCCGATCAAACAGCACCATGTCTACACTTCCAGTTTTTTTAATTTTCTGAGCCCAGCGACTAACTGTACTCTTGTCGACTACAAGTCGACGGTATACATCACATAGACGCTTTTGAACAATCGCAACCGTTTCCTTCTCTGCAACAAGAAATTATATCACAATTCGCTGCTTTTAGGGCAAGTTGCTAACATGCTCCATTTCAACGGTTTAGTACAGTCGTATTTTTCGGCCGTTTGCGGTGAAATGTGGTCCGCACAACCAACACATGTCGCATTTGAAGTGTGCAAAATGGCAGACTTCTATTTGTATTATTAGCTGAGAAAAATGGTGTGGTGCATTACTTTCTGAGCGCCCCTCGTACTAATGCGTAAATTGTTCTGATGTTCTGTCTGAATCCAAATTTCATTCATCAAATAACATATGACATTATTGTTGTTGCGTTGATGTTCCCGTTGTTGATATGAATAAATCAGTAATCGAGCGCGGGCCATTCGGCCATATGTCATGTAATGATATCGGCACTTATTTATTGTTCATTAGTTCCACATAAAGTGTTCCCTTTACTTACCTGGCCTCGGTAAACAACACATTTCCTTAACTTTGTTGAATGCCTGGCACTAAGAAAAGTGGCGATTGACCCGACCGAAAATGACCGCTGAACATCTGCTGCAAAACTGCCCGACATACGAGGACCAGAAAAAGTACATGTGGCCATCACCAGTGGCAACACTAGACAAGCTATATGGCAGTGTCGACAGCCTCAGGATGACCGTTGCTTTTTTCGAAAAAATACAGGTTGACGTTTAACAGCGTGCGAAGAAGAAGAAGAAGAAGAAGAAGTTCATTAGTTCCACATAAAGTGTTCCATTTACTTACCTGGCCTCGGTAAACAACACATTTTCTTAACTTTGTTGAATTCCCGGCACTAAGAAATGTGGCGATGTACTGTGTTTGGTGTGTAAACAAGTGGCACTCTGTGTGTGTGTTGTTTTTTGGATTCTATTAAGATGATTATTAAGTGATATATGTTCTTAGCCGGAAAATGGTGCTCTGGTTTCGTCCCATACCGTTCTTCGCTATCATTCAACCACCCGTCTCTTGTCCTATGTGTTCTAAACCAGGTCATGGTTATACTGTCCCACTTCTTTCCGAGTTTAACCTATTTACACATTCTCTCCCCAATTTCCTTCCTTGTAAGTTGATTTATGCTGCCATTCGGATTGCAGCTTACCAAATGCATGTATACCTATCTTTCGATGTTTTCCATGGCTCTTCTGTTCAGCCAAGTTTCCTTATTATCTATTCGTACAAGCTGTATAGCTGGAGCAGATCTCCCCGCAAGCACCTGCCAATTCATTAGAGTATATGTCTGGGTATTGAGCTTTAGACACCATGTCCTGTTTTTATGGTGGGATCGAATGCAGATCCATCACAATTTGATTTATCTAATCATCAAGATAGGAGTCAAAAGCTCTTTCAAATATCCACATGAGAGTAAATATATCTTATTGTTTCAACTTTAAGGAATGTATATGGCGGTATATTTTTATTTTCTTTTATAGCTTAACCGACAAAGGCACATCACGCCAACCATCCATGAGCACAATGCATGGCTGAGTATAGGTTGCGTGCAATGTGGATGATGTCTTTCCGATTTAATCTAACTAGGTGTTTCGTTGACGGAGGCGGAGCAATGATAGATGGTCGTTTATCATCCCTTACGCTAATGAACTGCTTTAAGAGCTGATAGACGGAGACTTCCTCAGCAAAGCTGACCACATTTCCAAGTACAACCAAAGGGCAACAGTTTATCACGTAGAACATGTTTTCAAAGACTTTTCATCGTTTGATACCCGGTCATACCAGTGGATCATAGGAATGCGCTTCTGATTGCGCATGTGCAAGGCTTCAATGCGCTTCTGGCTGCTCATGTGAAAGGCTTCAATGCGCTTCTGATTGCGCATGTGAAAGGCTTCAATGCGCTTCTGGTTGCGCATGTGAAAGGCTTCAATGCGCTTCTGGTTGCACATGAGAAAGGCTTCAATGCGCTTCTGGTTGCACATGAGAAAGGCTTCAATGCGCTTCTGGTTGTACATGAGAAAGGCTTCAATGCGCTTCTGGTTGCTCATGGAAAAGGCTTCAATGCGCTTCTGATCACTCTACAGAATAATCCAGATTTTGGAACTGTACAGCCGGATGAGGACGACACAGGTAATGTAAATCTGAAGCTGGATTTTACCGAAAGCCTTTGCTGTTTAAGACTCGGTGCAGGGTGTCCATAAAAGGGGAACATAGCCGACTCTTGGAATGGTTATCGTGCATCTAAGTTTTGCTTTCTGCTCAGCTAAACGAAATTCCCATTTGAATTTAACATGGTTGCCATTAAAAATAATGTTTGTCGTTCTGAGGTTGCCCGCGTGGTTTTGTATATTGTTGTTTACCCATGCTATGTGGAAGCCTAATCTAGATGTAAGGTCTTCTATGTGCTCTTGCAGTTTTATAAGTGCCTTAGAAGGGGAGTCTGTGTAATCGAGGTCGATCACACACAGCTGTCAGACGGTGACTCATGAGGTATACTTCTCCAGCTGACCGAGGATCAAGTCCATGGCACGGTGTAGTATTGTCGAGGCGAGGACACATTCCAAGCGTATATGAGATGATCTAGAGAATCTGTCCGAGAGATTGTGACCCATACCGTCTTTTGCTCTAGTGTTACAGTGTAGCTGCTCGATTAGCTGTTGCAGTACTTATCCCTGTTACATATTTAAGTATTTAATTGAGCGTCTTATAAAGTTGTAATATGCGAGCTCTTATATTTATATATTTAACTACATTGACGCATTGCAATTTATTATTTTAGTTATATTTAGTTTTAATTGTATATTATTTTAGTTGCGTTTAGTTTCAGTTGCGTAGATGTTATAAATTATTCAGATGCTATCATTGAAGAAAATGAAAGTGCAAAATGAGTTTCGTACATTTCACTAAATTCTACTGCCGATTACTTTTATCTTTTAAATAATGAACAATATGTATGAATTTTAAAAGTCACATAAAGTGTAGGCTACTGATTTATTTAAAACTAATAATTCCGCCTGTTTCTCTTGATGACGTAGGTCATTCCTGGTTTAGGACGCTTACTCTTTGTAACGTATGCTTTATTTCAATGAAATAGAAACGCATTGGCAAATGATACAATTTTTCTGAAAAGTACTAGACCTTTCACTGATAGCTTATATCATGTTACTGATAGGCATCAGTCTTTATATATCACATTGTTGACAGGAATCAATGACTACACTTATATCTGATATCACATTGCTGACTGGCATACTGGCTTACAATGGTACATGACATCCTCTTCAGTTCTGCACGCGAGACCCTGACTGAACTGACTTCCTCATCCGCTGTTCTTTGCATGTATTTATCTGCCTCCCACTCACGTCCTTTTGTATGGGTTCAAATCCAACGCATGTTTGGTTATATTGTATGGCTTCATTCTCATAGTGTGTCTTATCCATCGCCACTTTCTTTCCCCAGTCTCCTGCTCTTTTCATTGCTCTGGTATTCATTCCAATAGATCCGTGCTTGAAATTACATCCGACCATCTAATGTGAAGTATGTAACGAGACCTTGTTTCAGAGTCATAAAGCAGGTTTGACTTTACATTTTTGTTAATTAGTCCAATTTTATTCTCCGTCGAGTTTTTAATTGAGCGAATATAGTTGAAAGCAAATCTGGCCTTGTTAATCCTAGCGTTAAGATCTTTGTTTGTACTTGACGAATACGTTAACATCTTTGTTTGTACTTGACGAATACGTTAACATCTTTGTTTGTACTTGACGAATATCTTCCTATTCATATGTTTGTAGTTATTCTGCTCGTTATAAATCTGGCAAAGATGGCGCCGTAACTGGATGCGAGTCTACATTTCTCTACTGTTTTGGATCATTATGGATGCCGCCAGACCACGGATTTGCTTGGAATTCACACTAGTCGACGACTTACACTTGTGTTCACGGATACGTGGAATTGTTTTCCGTCTGGACTTGTTATTTCGTTCTTTTTTTGTGATTTCTTCCATCCGTTTATCCTGGTCTGGACGCCGGCTGAATGGCGCTACGCTTAAACTAGTTATACCTGTGTCGTATCTCACGGGTTAGTTCTGCCGGTTCACCTTCACGAATTTGGCGTGTGGGAATTTTAGATGCTACTATGATGAACTGAATACAGCTGGGAGAGATGCCAGACTCACTCACACGCTGAGTGTTGTCCCTACGACCTCTTGTGGTTATCGAAAAGGCACGACAAACTGCGTTAGATGCCTTCCCACCTTTCTACCCTGCGGGTTACATGTTTACGGAAAGGCTTCGGTGGTAACCCTGAGGCAAAATCTGCATCCTATGCTATCTCCAGTCGTCTCGATGAATGTCTTGCCACTGGCTAAAGGTAGCTTAGGCTCTGTGAGTGAGGTTGACAAAAGGCGCAGTTTCTTCCTCACTTTAATCCAAATCTCCGCGCAAGTCACCCATTTCAGCGGACACAGCAAGAGATACGACTGTCCACACGGCTGAACAAAGAGAGTGGTCTTCATCACTTGTGATGGACAAACTATCAATTTATTCTAATTTCTTTGTTTTTTCACAGTGATCTGCAATCTTCCCTTTGCTGTTTCAGATTTATTATGTCTATTTTTCTTTGTATGTCGTTCTGCGTACGGGACAGCATATATATCAGCTGCCAAACTTAGGTCTTTAAAGTGCTTATAAAATGTTCATTTTATTCCCATTTCTTACCTCAATGTTTACCGAATCAGCCAAGCCAGAACTATGAGAACGATTTTGGGGGTAGTAGAATTCCCTATCTGAACTAATTTAATTGTAAATAGCCGTGAAAGTTTGCCTTTGTGGAATATTTTACGTGTCCTCTTCATATAAATCGGGCAGAATTCTTTTACTTTTCTTTGGTATTCCGGAATGTTTTAGTATTTTCCAAATCTCTGTGTCGTTTACACAATAAAATGCGATGTATAGGTCTATAAATATCATATTTGTCGGTGCTTTCCTGTTACCTAGATTTCTATATGACATTTCTTCTCAGAATTCTGTCTTACAATGTTTATTGCAGTCTGCAGTTGATAATCCAAAACAATAAATTCTCCTCTCTGTGGTCCGTTTGAGGTGCACATATCTATAACATTGTGATGTTCTCAAACGTATTTTAATTTTTCTAGCAGATATGGTCCACAATCTAATGCATAGTGTCCTATACACATGTGGACGAGGAATCATATTTCATGAATGTAATCTTTCCCTTCTCGTTGTAATATACTAATAATCCTTACTTTATATTTCAACCACCACATATTGGTAGACTTGTTTCACTGATTCACAGCAAGTGCCATTTGAAGATGTTGATTTCAAGAACGGTAATCAGGATCAGATGAAATGTTCTGATCCAATCCCACACCTCACGTTCTGATTGGTGCTCATAGAAATAGGTCATGTCACTGCAGTCTGGCTAACGATGTGAGAAGCTATACTATAATTCCCATAGCATACTGAGGAGCTTTGCAATACATTACAGCTAGGATGATTACAGTCTACCTTCTCAAGTACGTCTCGGGATATAAGTAGAGTCACTGTAACCTGCTAAAATAGAAACGTCTAGAGTTAACTGAACTCAGCACGATTAGCTTCGAACAACAATGATTCATCTCCAATTTTCTAGTCTGGTGTTGTATTCTCTCTCTGCACGTGGCAATTATGATATCTGATCTGCAAACAATTTTATGATGTTCACTTATGTATGGCACTTATCTTCTCCACCCTGATGCCCAGAATTCAGCATGGTCTTTGTTGACCCAGATAGCGACCCAGCCAGTATGCTGTTTCTTATGGCTGAACTTGTCGTGTGTTTGATGTGCCATGGGCAGGTTTCTAACCTTGCGGACTACGGCCTTCTCCCATCGGTCAGAGACCCTTCAGGCTGGTTCATCGTTTGATATACTATATCATATAGTTGTCATGCATCAGTTCACAAACTGATATATTATATCATATAGTTGTCATGAATCAGGTCACACACACACTGAAAGATTTTATCATATAGTTGTCTTATATCAGTTCACAGACTGATAGATTATGTCATATAGTTGTCATGTATCAGGCCACAGACTGATAGATTATATCCTATAGCTGTCATGCATCAGGTCACAAACTGATAGATTATATCATGTATCAGATCACAAACTGGTAGACGATACAAAAGACTATCAGAAAGTTGATACATTCTACATAAAACTGATATAAATAGAATGTCTAGTTAGCTGATATTATTAGAAACGTTGCTAGGCAACAGCACAGATCATATTTGTAATTGATGTATCAGTCATGAAATACGTTTTACTGCGCTTGTGCTATCATTTGTTAGAATGTGTAAGTACGTTTTACTGCGCTTGAGTTATCATTTATTAGAATGTGTAAGTACTTTTTACTGCACTTATGCTTTCATTTGCAAGAATGTTAAAATACTTTTTCCTGCTATAACAGAGTTACAAGGGTCCAACTAGCCAACGCTAGGGAAGCCCCGAAATTACCGCTCGTGGTACCCACACATAACTTAAGAACCCTGCCCGATAGGTTGAGTTTATTGAACGGGGCATTGTCCTTAATTCTCAAACAATTCAGTTTAAGACTGTCCATCCAAAATGGTTACCTTCCCACTATTTCTACTGGGAATTCCACGACCTCTATGTCACATAGTAGGTTAAAAAACAAGGTAGCTCTTCTTTGGGACATGCCAGTTCAGATAAAGTTTGAGGGAATTGAACTAAAGAAATGTAGAAGTCATTGACCAAACCTGGGAGCTTATGGAGAGTGGGGGGGGGGGGGGAAAGACACATCAGGAGGACTGATCAGAAATAGCACAGAAGAGACGCCTACCGTACATTTAGTAGGTAGGATATATATCAGAATAGAAGCTAGTTAACCTACAGAACTTAGCCAGTGAATAACTAGATCAGAAGACACCGAAGCAGACCAACACTGAAAGTCAGAGATCACTTACGTGTAAGAATCTGTCTGTGCGTGGTGTTCTGTTCGAGTCGCCGCTAACACCTGCCTCTGGTTACCCGACTTCATTATCGTCAGAGGGCGACGTGTTTCTTGAACACGAAGCTGTCGTCCTAGACAACACGTCGTGACTCATGTGTTACCTCGGCCTGACAACCACAGTAGCATAACCTTTGTCGTCTGTCATAGGCACGAGCACAGCTGCAGTCGCAGAGTTCCTGATGTTGAGACGAGACAGGAGGCCCATTAGACATCTTCCTGACGTTGAGACGAGACAAGAGGCTCAGTAGACATCTTCTTGACGTTGACACGAGACAAGAGGCTCAAAAGACATCCACGTTGTGTAAGCTGAGAGATGGAACATAAGGCCATCAGACGAGCGAGGACAGAGAGATTAGGACTGAATACACGTAGTTAGACAGCATTATATCGACGCACATATATAGACGTTGAATAGAACAATTGCTAGATTCCGACTACGTGATTAGAACCCTGGGTAAAGTTTAGTGCAAGAGAAAAATATGTGGTAATTGCACGCAACTCTTGAAAGTAATTATAGTTAGTTAGAGAAGTGTTGATTACGAAACTCTTAACGATTCTAATGCTTAGTATTACTGTTATCATGTGTATTATATTCAAGAAATAAACCTTCATTGTTTTGCTGTTGTTAAAAGAATTGTTAATGGTTTAATTAAAGTGTGACTTAAGGAGTGATAATGGTAAGGAAAAAAGTTAGTAAATAAGAAGTGGTGATAGAATAATGTAGGACCTGTTATATTAACATTACAGTACACTGACACTAAAACCATGTTTTTACACCGTCTGTTTCATAATTATTTTTTTAGGTTACAGTTACATAACATATTTTATCATACTTTTCTTATTTTAAACATTACATTAATTTGTCTCAAATAGAAATGTACAAAATGTAATGGGCTATCAAACAGACCTACTTTGTGGCTTTATATTTTAAAAAATATATAAATAGTAATTTACGTTTATTGTAAATACATTTTTAAAATTAAAAAAATATATTTTTTTAAAGTTTGAACTTCCCATAATATATCAAGCTTTAGGCATGTCTGAAGCTCCCAGCATTATCCATCGCTGATAGAATATCCGTTCATATACAACAAGTTGTATCATTTTCTGTCAGTAAATAACGATTTATTGTGCATTTGTATTTTTGAAATACCATTGTGAAAAAAAAGTCAGCAAGGAAAACTATATAAGTTGAGGTTACGTAACCATTATATATTATAAAATAATTTTCTTATTTTAACATTTTGTTAATGTATCTCATGTACACAATTGAAAAGGCTATCACATAGAACCAATTTGACTTAACATTACAAAAAATAGATGAATAGTGGTCCACTTACATTACAAATACATTTAAAACTAAATACTTTTTAAAATGTTTGACCAGACCATAATATATCATAATATATTTGTACAGGTCTGAAGCTCCAAACACAATCCTCACTACAAATATCTATCTCTACACAACATATGTCAGTTTTATCTATTTCCATGAATAGAGAAGCTGTATTGCTTGTTCTGATGATAATCTTTACTGGAAGCCATTTTTATCAAACAAATTTTGCAAGAGCAAATTGATTGATAAGCTAATTTCTTAAATTCCAACCTCTTTGGTTAAGAAAAAGAAAGCGCAAATGGCTCTTAAATTGTAAAGTTCATCAAAAGGAAGTGAGATTAAAAATGTTTTGGTCTAAGCTTCAAAAATTGTTTTCTAAACTTTCCTAATAGCTATCTAACATGTTTAACCACTCTAAGTGGCTTGGGTAAAAATGAGTCCAAAAATACGCCACATGAAGTGGCTCAGGTAGTCTAGGAGTTAAAAAGTACCGTGACTTAGGATAGCTATAACTTTTAACCTGTTATACTGCGCTTGTGCTATCATTTGTTAGAATGTTTAAATACTTTTTACTGCGCTTTTGTTATAAATTGTTAGAATGTTTAAATACTTTTTACTGCGCTTGTGCTATCCTTTGTTAGAATGTCTAATACTTTTTTACTGCGCTTGTAATATCATTTGTTAAAATGTTTAATATATTTTACTGCGCCTGTGCTGTCATTTGTTAGAATGGCAGCTAACATTCTTATTTACGAGTTGTGAGATTTTATGTTGGTTTTATATGTCACGACTTTTCATTTTTCACATCAAAAGGTTAGATAATTAGTCACTTTCCCATTTGATACAACATCGAAAAATAATGGTTATCTATATCATTAATAACATTAGTACTGATATTTCATTATGTTTCTATACGATATTTCTACTTGAATCGGTTGCTGATATAAAACTTTGTTTCTCCTCGAAACAGCATATGGTAACAACAAAAGATCCAAATCTATTACAACTTCACACAGGATGTGAACGCTATAAGCGCGCATTATTGAGATGTCGTGTATGTTAATTGCAGAGTTCGAGGTAACGTCTAATGTCGAGCCGTCGTCTATAATCATTAAACTAACCGGGTGCGCAAATTAATTGAGACGTGCTCAATTCGACAAGGCCGTAAATCTGTACCTGGCTTTATTTGAGCTCAGGGCGGCAAACTATGGTGTTAAGATGTAGAGTTAAGAGGGGGAAATAATAAAAAATCACCTTAAAGCTCAGCTCTTGTGCAGGGATGTCTTAAACACTCCACCCCCAGTGGCAGCGTGTGCTGAGGTTCATGTATCGGGTTTAACTATTGTCTCATACATACAATACGTACAATACATACGTACACAAATGGGACCATCTCATTACATTCAATATTGGCATAGCTAACTGTAACACTTCATTACGTAAGGTAGATTAGTGCTACAATCACTCAAATGCAGACACTTCTTCGTTTTTTGTACGTCACAGACACAGAACTAGGGTACATCACAGCCAATAGTTGTCAAAGTTAGAATAAAATAGTGTGCATAGACACTGCTAGACTTGTTGCATAGACAATGCTAGACTTGTTGCATAGACAATGCTAGACTTGTTGCATAGACAATGCTAGAGTTATTGCAAAGACAATGCTAGAGTTGTAGCATAAACAATGCTAGAGTTGTTGCATAGACAATGCTAGACTTGTTGCATAGACAATGCTAGAGTTGTTGCATAGACAATGCTAGAGTTATTGCAAAGACAATGCTAGAGTTATTTGCAAAGACAATGCTAGAGTTGTAGCATAAACAATGCTAGAGTTGTTGCATAGACAATGCTAGAGTTGTTGCATAGACAATGCTAGAGTTGTTGCAAAGACAATGCTAGAGTTATTTGCAAAGACAATGCTAGAGTTGTAGCATAAACAATGCTAGAGTTGTTGCATAGACAATGCTAGAGTTGTTGCATAGACAATGCTAGAGTTGTTGCATAGACAATGCTAGAGTTGTGTGTTGCTGTACACTAGGTTAGCGGTGCAAGGATAATTGCAGCTTTGTTCTTGGAAGCAGAAGAGAAAAGGCGACATAGATTTAAAACGAGATTAAAGAGATTTGAGGCTCTGACTCAAGCGTGTTCCATTCTCAGTGTAGAGATGCTTCTTGAGCATACCCATCGCTGCTAATGTAACAGACCCCACTGTTTGCCCTAGGGTTATTCTAACTTAGAACATTATCATACTCATCTACATCAATCATGAGCACACACATTAAATGACATAGCACACAGCAAATGGCATATTTATTATATAATACTCATAACATAAAAATGAGTAGTGAAATTACAAACACAATACAATACATATCATCTTAACTAAATATTCCTATATTATATATATATATATATATATATATATGTTAATATAAATATTAACTAAAACGGAAATTTTAAGCATTAGCTATTGATGGAATTCTCAACTACCAAAACCCAGTTCTATTGCCGTACTCACATCACACACACATCTCCTTAACTGCATCCTCAACACACTCTAAAACTCTTCCTCACTCAAATCCCCCCAGGCGGGCGATCTGGACATAATCCATTCAATATATTCTACGTATAATCACAACTCTAGAACGTACCTCGTTCCCTCGGATTATCTCTATACAAAATGCCCACACACACTTAATTGAGCTGCTGGCCCCGACTCAATGGTTCTCTAACATTCGTTCAGCAGTCTATCAATCGCTCCTCTATCTAAGTCGGTGAGCTAAACCAGACTCCTATCTACATTCACTCGTCCCCTCTCCATGCCAGCCCGCTTGAGCTAAACTTTGTCTCGTGTTATATACACTCAAGCAGTATCAGAGCTGACCAATGGATCTCAGGTGGATGGCTCTATTCAGTCGTTATTGGAACTAATACTCTGAACACCTGTCACTCATCTATCGCAGCAAGCTTCGCTGCCCTCCCGTCTGTCACTCACCCCCCATTATTCAAATCGGAACGCCAGTGGTCAGTTCCTACCTGTACATTCTTTCCCCATTTCCGATTCCCTTTGTTGAGACGGTGAGTGACCTTAGCATAGTGACCAGACAGAGAGTGACCTTGGCACGCATTCAGGTACCTTTGTTCTGAGTCGTCAACCACATCACCCCTGCCATAAACTCTCTTGCTCCGGCTGGAACTGTTACACTAACTGACTTTGCTTTAACCTTTGATTCTGTGTTGAACCCACATTGAGCTCTGAAATCCATCGTTGATAACTTTCTATTTTAATTTCTATACCTGCGCCGCTTTACTGTTTTGTCTGATATAGAACTCTGGTCCATTTCTGGTTTATCCACCAAACATGACGACACAGAAATGGAAAAGCAAGTCAGAATACATTGGAGGCAATAGTGTTTGCTGGTGTTAAGATAGTTAGAACACGACCGAGCAGTGTGTAAGTCGAGTAGAGATCTGCCATCTGCGTACCACTGCTAGTTTTTTAGAATCAATCATAAAATAAAAACTGAATAATACCTAGATGGTATTTGACGCTACATTACAACCCAACAAAACTAGCTAGATTAGAGTAAAACTGAGGACCTTTAAATAATTGCAGAGACATGACAAGAATCATAGAGCATTGTGGTAATGAATTTATGCGTAAGAACGTTAGACAAAAGAACTGAGCTTAAAATAATCAGTGAAACATCACAATGAACACCCGACACGAGTTGAACGACCAGCATAAGCCAGAGTTAGTATTCCAGAACTAAAAGCATAATTCCTCTACTCTCCAACTCGTGCCATTGCACGATCCGCCATTCACGCATGAAAAATGCTGAGTGTAGAATAGCTTTTATGACAGAAAGGTCTTGGAACAGTAGCCCATCTATGATGCATGAATAAAAGAGTGAAAACTCTGATCTCTCAGGTATTTAAAAAAGCACTCAAATATATCCAGCAGAATGAACATGAATATCTGAATTACCGATAGACAAAACATAAAACAACAACGTTCTATATATATACATGTGTATTAATCAGTCCCACCATTCTACGAATACGTTTCTTTTGAGATCCAGCACATCAAAATATAATACTAGAAGTTAATGCACTACATCGTTTTTCTCAGCTAATAATAAAATTAGAAGCATGGAATTTTGCGCACTTCAAATATATCATGTTTAAATTGTATGTACCAATTTGCACTGCGATCGGCCAAATAATATGACTGCACTAAACCGTTGAAATTGAGCATGTTAGCAACTTGCGTTAAAAGCAGCAAATTGTGATATAATTTCTTGTTACAGAAAAGAAAACTGTTGTAAACATTCACAAGCGTTTATGTGATTTGTACGGAAGTTTTGTAGTTGACAGGAGTACAGTTAGTTGCTGAGATCATAGACGTTCATGAACGTCCTGTAGCAAGAATCAATGCAGAAATGTTGAAATCCGCTGAGGACGTTCTTCTTACTGATTGGTGAATCACTATTCAAGCTGTCAATTAACATTGGTAGTGCAAATGCAGTTATAAAAACTCGGATTTTTTAAGGTATACGCAAGATGGGTTTTTCGAAGTTTCACTAATGACTACCGATTGGAAAGGAAAACAATTTCTTCTGAATTATTAGAGCGTTTCAAAGCTGAAGGAAAGAACTTTTTGACTATTATCATTACGTGTGATAAAACCTGGCCACATCATTTTGAACCTGAGACAAAAAAGATAGTCCATGGAGGGCATCCCCGGCAATCACCACAAAGAAAATATTCAAGAGAACTTCTTCAGCTGGAAGGGTTATGATCACTGTCTTTTGGGACATTGAAGGTGTGATTCTTGTGGATGTGATGCCAAGAGGAGAAATAATAAATTTACAAGCTTACATTTTGACATTGAGTTAACTTCATCGACGTTTTCACAGAGTTAAGCTGATCAAGAATCCAGCAGACCTGCTTCTTCTTCGCGACAATGCGCGACGTCACACAAATCTGGCAACACGGGCCGCAATGACAAAATTCGGTTTGACTGTACTACCTTCTCCCCCTATAGTCCCCATTTGGGACCCTCTGATTTTCATCTGTTTGGTCCACTCCAAGATGCACTCATTGGGGAAGGGTTTCAAGATGATGATGAAGTGATTCATGCAGCTAAAAAATGGTTACATGATCAAGATAAAAATCTGGTACGGGTTAGGAATACATGCTGACCTAAAGCTGTACATGTTGACTGGGATTATTTTGCATAATACAGATGTTTACATGACATATCCATGTATATTGTTTAGAAATGTCATACGTTTTGAATAAACAGATCCTGAGGAAAACGATGTGGTGCATTACTTTCTGAACGCCACTAGTATATATATATATATATATATATATATATATATATATATATCCCCAAAAACAAAAAACCCAGCACGCCGCATATACGAAAGGCATTCAAGTCAAACTTGGGGCCTTTTTTCTTGTAAGGATAAAAAAACAAAAACAATCTTCGAACTAGTCGCAATGCTATTCATATTTTAAAATATAATCTCCTGCAGGATTTAAGCACTTATCCCAGCGTATAAGTAATGCTTTAAAGCTTCAACGTAGAAAGATTTGTAAGTATGTCTGAGCCAATCCACGACAGCCTGTTTCACTTTGTCATTAGTGCTAAAATGCTGACCTACCAGGAATTGTTTTAAGGGTCCAAACGGGGGACAATCGCTTGGAGCGATGTCTGGGATGTAAGCTGGATCGATCTTAAAGGTCACGCCCTTCCATGACAAAAAGTTCCTTCATTTCAGTTCCGGCTAGAATTTTTCTCTGCCGGTCAGAAACGGAAAGTTATCTTGGCACCTAACGTACACTAACCTTCCGAAAATGGAAATGTTCATGAATAATACTGTTCACCCTACCCCGAGACAAACTTGCTTTTTGTTCAATTTTGCGACAGGTTATATGTCTTATTTTTTAGGATAAGGCGTTTCCACAATCTGGACATTCACAGAAATGTCTCTGGTTAAATGAGAACAGCAGCGGCCGGGATCATCACTCACGGATGTACGGCATTCTCTAAAACGTTTACACCATTCAAATGTCTTTCTGCAGCTAGATGTCTCATTACCGTATTGTAATTGCAGTCTTCTGTAAATATCTGCAGATTTCACGCTTTCTCACACAAGAAAATTTATCACAAGACGCTGTTCCATGCAAGCACTAACAGTGTTGTCCGCCATTTATTATCTGCTACGTGACTGGACCATGGCACGTGGGCCACCTAGCAATAATAGGACACAAGTGCCCCTAACTAACGATAGTAGTTCTAGCACGCCCCTTTAGCGCACCACGGTCAAGTGCAAGCCGACCAACTCGGCCTACAAAAACGGTATGCGGAAAAAAAATTATTTTTATTTGAACGGAATCACTCCAGACAGCCATTTTTTTTACTGCTGAATACGTCCCTCATATATACGATATTTTACCAGTTAAAAGTATCGTATGTTCAATTACAAATGGCTTTTGAACAGTTTTAATTTTGTATACGCCGTTTGCAGCAAGCCGACTTTTTGCGAAAGGGGAAGTAGGTTGTTGGGAAAAATCTTTATCGAGTAGATCTGTTTATTATGTTTGTTTAAATGAAAGAACTACGTTTGAATTGGAAACTAACAGTTGTGTATATATTGTAAACAGTGTATCGATACGTTGTTGTGGTTTCCTTGGTTTTCTATCGGAATGACTAGGCCTAGTGGTCGAGTCCAAATTTCTTTCCGAAATTTGTATAACTTCATTTGTTTGTAACTCAGAAACTAACAAACACACTACAAAAACAATAACACACATGAGTTCTTTATTCAATTGTGTTTGTACACACAAGAAAATCATATTTATTGACAAACAAACAGAAATGTTACAAATTTTTTAAGTCGACGATCAGAGCGTGAAATAAATGTAATTTAATTCGGTACAAAATTGTTTTCGTGACGTCAGGGCGTGCTAAAGGTTAACCCATTCAGGTAGAACTAGAACAAAAAGTCACGGTATGATATGAACTCGTATATTCTATTTTTGCAACCATGTCGCTATATTACGTTTATCAGTAGACGTGGTCATAGCAAGAAATGACTAAGCAGATAAAGAAGGTGAAAGAGGAACAAACCCCAACAAATAAAATATAGTTTGTTGACAGTAGATTAGTACTAAAGAAACTAAATAAAACACAACTGAAAATAATGTCGGCATGGAGATTGGACAAGAGATGTAAAATACGGTATTCATTTAACCCATATACAAACAAAAAATACAAATTGTACGCTGCCAGTGAATTATGATTAAGAACATAACAGAGGACCAATACATGGTGAAAGAGATCCCATTAACAGAACCACTATTAATTGAGCAACTGAAAAAGAGTGCGAACACAATCAATATTAAACAATAGTCAAACTATTATAATGTATACATAACGATTAAAATTGAGACAGATCCAGGAGCACAAAATAGTTACAAACGTTAATGAAGCTTTACCCGCACAAGAAGCAAATGATATTGAAAATAAAGTATATTAAAATACATAACACTGCATCCAAATATATCGAGTGAATTAAAGATAGAATTTAACGCACACACAATTTAAACTATGTTAAATACTAATAACTCGTGACAGCGTTTTCAACACAACCATTTATTATAAGGTCTACTGTGTAAAAGAGAAAACATGACTTGAAATAAGAGACAAAGCATTTCCTGCAAATTGGTATATATTCGCCAGAAATAAATAAAACTATTTACTAAATGTTACATTTTTATGTTACACCGGTGTTTTAACTTCAACTCTGTCTACTGATTGATCTTTTTATCAGCTGGACCTAGCTTGCTTCAATACATTTCTCGTGCTTTTCCAATTAACTTGTTAATTAAATAGAAAGAGTTAGTGATTGAGTTTCCAGGAACATGACTGGTGTCGTGGCTGACTGGCATCCTGTTGATTATCTAGTGAATTTACAATGACTCTAGTGTATACTAAGTACTGTAGTACCCAGCTTCGCCAGGAAAATACCATAATTATTGTATCCCACAATTCAGTAGTAAATACAGATGGAAGCCACATTGTCTTACAATAAATAGCAGCCAATTTACATTTTTGAATTTTGCTGTTGTCATAATCCCTAATCGTGTCAGTTCACAGGGCTAGTCCATAGTGTTCGTACTTGCTGGTAAACAATCTTCTCGTGCAACTTTATAATGCTATACTCATTCTCGCAAACGGAATGACATACATATTCAAGCGCACAAGTTGGAATCCCTCACTCATATTTTTTAGTGAGATAACTCTTGTGTTTTTGCAATTTATTTGGTCGTTTCCTTTGCTAGGCTAAAAAATAAATGCCATTATCATATGTCCATAATTCGTGAAGGGAAAGACATAGTAACTTGATATAAGTTGCGCTATTCTACAAATCGGCCATTTACTGTTCAGCTAGCACATCAGCGCGATATGTCTATCCGCTCGCGGTCGTCTTTAGACACGTACATAGTAAAGTAAAAAGTAAAGTAACCCACAGCATTACTGCCGTAGGGGTGTTATCGATCTCACATTTCAAAGGCTCGGCTATATAAGGGCGGTAGCCATCTCATCTCCCTCGCCAATTTTATTTCTCGGACTGAACCGGTTTCTATTTAAGGCTGGGTCGAACCGGGAATAAAAATGTCGGCCTCAACTGGGGAATGAACCCAGGAACACTCGCTAACCACCGTGCTACACTGCCCCGAACACATACAGACCTTTAGAAATATAATTCACATGACAAGTTAATAAGACGTTAGATGACAGATTTAACAATCTCCAATTTTTGTTGATTGAAACATGTTTGATGTTTTCAAGAGTGATATACAAGTATCTTTTAAAGCAACTGCCTGTGTTTCTTCTACACCCTGGTTGAATTCTGCAGCGATTCCATCAAACCATTGGGCGTTGCCTGACTCTTGATCTCGTTCATAATGTCACTTGTTTAGATCTTTGATGATCATCGTTCCAACACTTAATCCCAAATCGATCAGTTATAGATCGATGTACCTAATCACAAGACAGAAGAGGAGCAGGATCTAGCAATTTATTCTTGGAGAGGCGAAATTAGCGGGGGCAGTAATACAATATTTCAGCTCAGCTAAGGAACGTTCAAACTAAGGTCACACACGGCGTGCCTTTATTGATAAAGCGAAGTTTTGACTAATAACACGAGAGAGGGAGATACATGTTTATTGTGAGTAAGAGACTGATGTTAAAGACGGTAGGTGTTCTAGACCATCACATTTACTGTTTTAACTGATGCAACATAAAAGGGGGTGGAGGTAGGAAGCGACACGTAATTTAACGACAAAAAACTGTCACTGACAGATGGACAGAGGTGACAAGAAATACATCTAAGAGGATAGGTCTCAGTGAGAGGACTTGTCAGATTGACAAGTGTTACAGGCACAATAGTTGTCCGAGTGACTTCATGGGCAACGAGGTAGGGACAGAGGTGACAAGAAATACATCTAAGAGGATAGGTCTCAGTGAGAGGAACTTGTCAGATTGACAAGTGTTACATGCACAATAGTTGTCCCAGTGACTTCATGGGCTACGCGGTAGGGACAGAGGCACCTCGTGATCTGCGGCCATGTTGTTTAGGTAGACGCTTAAGGGTAAAACAAACTAGGAGTGATATAGATTTCTATCACAGCTGGCGGGAGGTTAACTACTATGAGTTTCTTGGGCAATGCAGTATTGCATAATGGAAAGGACTGTGAGCCAACTCCAACATCAAGAACGAGAAATCTGTTCACTTCGAGTAACAGAGACAATGTTAGAACGAAAACTGTAGATTCCACACGCTGCGCTCTTGAGTCTGCTGAAAATAGAGAACGCTGTCTGTACGAAATTAGTCGGATTGGATGGCCAGAGCAACCACACCCCCCCCCCCCCCCAATCGAAAGTGAGACCACCAGAGTTCAGCTTTATCCTCAATCGACGAAGAGCACCACAGACCTATATAGTTTGTTAATCAATTATAGAAGACGATTTGTATAGATTTAATCTAAGTGAAAATTTAATGTATATATATATATAGGTGTGTGTGTGTGTGTGTGTGTAGAGAGAGAGAGAGAGATAGCTTGAGAGAGCGAACAAGGGAAGAGAAAGAGAGATTAACAGACAAACCCAGTGCAGACCATTAACGCCCAGCCCCCCCCCCCCCCCCCCCCCCCCCACCCTTCCCTCAATAGTTAATAACGGTCTTATGTTCATTAGAAGCAACGGTGAAAGTTATGAAAGTATAATAAAACAAATTTGAGAAAATTAGTAAATATAATAATTTGAAACGTGAAATGAAATGTTATTGTTGATTGTAAGGAGTTTAATGTTGACCGCTGACATGTATATCTGATTCGCCGAAACATGTTATGTGTCATCAGCCAATGTTATTTTAAGTTGTGGTCATGTGATTATTCTTCCAATTTCTCAACACATAGAACGCTACATCGCACTTTCTTTTGTTTGAGGCATTCATTTTTGATGGTGTCATTTTAATTCTTTCAAGATTTCATAACATTACTCGACTGATGAATTTTTGGTCTGCATTTGATTACTCTTTGTCTCGTCCTGGCTGCTTAGATCAGTTTGTGCAATCTATGCTGATCGTACCCTACTTTGTGTCTACGTCTGGTCTGCTTGTTCAGCTCGAACAGATTTAAACAGGCCACCGTTTTGAACTTTCCCCTCACTGTCAGAAGATGTCGGTGGCATCACTATTTCGACAGCAACTAGGTGAGTTAGTTATGTTTGCAGCAGTGACGTAATTATTCACCTTTCCCGTTAGCTGCCGCAGGTAACAGGTAGGAAACTGCAAATTCGTCATAATTTCCGGCGAATTTTTTTCTGTCAACCTAGTATCGTCAAGTATTATAGGGATATGGAATCGCCTTTAGTGATAAAGAATGCTCATATTCAAGGTAGCTGGAACTGGTCTGTTGTTCCTCTCTATATTTAGTTAATCTTGCACGGCCAAGTTAGTAACACATTTGCGAGTTTCTTAATATTAGAGTCCATGACGTGTAGTTTTTGCATTCAGTAAACAAGTTATGTGGTCTCTTTCGTTTATTGTATCATTATTTAAAAAACTCATAAGGTTGTTTCGGTCTGACTCTGACAATAAAATCTCCTATGACGATCTTAACGCATGGCTATTGAAGCTGTTGTTTTGACATTGGACTAACGATCTAATCCTTATAAAACCTCTGGGTGTCCACGAAGGGGGAGCGAAAATAAATGAAGAGTGAAATAAGTATTATACCGACCACGTCTCATTAAGAGGATGTAGATAATAAAAGACAATCCAATACAGAACAAGTGTCAGTACTGAAGATCAAAAAGGAAAATATATTGCACGCAATCAGGCAAAGCTTCAAAACTGGACGGAGTCACTACAACAGTAATTCAGACAGGAGAAAAAAGACTAGCTTGACAGCTAGCTAAACTTAATACAACAAATACCAAAGAGAACTTAATACAGCAAATACCATAGTCAAATCCTTGACCAAAGGAGAACTCAATACAGCAAATACCATAGTCAAATCCTTGACCAAAGGAAAACTCAATACAGCAAATACCATAGTCAAATCCTTGACCAAAGGAGAACTCAATACAGCAAATACCATAGTCAAATCCTTGACCATAGGAGAACTCAATACAGCAAATACCATAGTCAAATCCTTGACCAAAGGAGAACTCAATACAGCAAATACCATAGTCAAATCCTTGACCAAAGGAGAACTCAATACAGCAAATACCATAGTCAAATCCTTGATCAAAGGAGAACATTAAAAGCAATTCACAAAAATGGAGACACGGAAAAACTGACGAACTACCTTCCGATCTGCTTGCCTTCATGCAGGTACAAACTTTTTTAAAACAGTATGATTGTGAACAAATTAAAGAATCAACTTGATAAAAACAACCACGACAGCAGGCTGACTTTCATGGGGGTTGGCTGTGTAAGTCTGCTCGACTACTAACCACCCCCATACAATCAACCAGTTACTGTAATTATTTAAAAAAACATGATGCTCAGCTGTCACCCGAGATTAGCCTACTTTATTAACCAATCACCATACCATTACAATGTGGAGTCATCAGAGCGATACACTCTCTCCAAATCCACACATCGACACTTGGGGAAGTCAGTAGAAAACTAAAGTGAGTAGGTGAAGGCATAGATGAGAAATTGTTACGTAACTATGGTCTCCTAATGACTGAGTCATCTCCAGTCTCACCATCAGAGATGTAGAGTAATGCCTTAATGAGCTCAATGTAGAAAGCGAGCCAATTGGTCTTAAAATATTTAGAAAGAAAATGCAAACCTACTGAACACATTTTACCCACAAGGAGAACTGTGGCTAGGACAATATCACGTGAAAACGTGAAGTCACATATGTACCAGAGCCAAGAAATTACGAGGGAGATTATTTTTACCCTTATTCTATTAAAAACATTTTTACAAGAATGTGAACCAAAAATTTGTATGTCTTATTTTTCGACATAGTCCCAGTGCCTGGAAACACACTTTGTCTACCAGTCCACTACCTTGTGGATGACCTCTAGAAGAATGTATTTCGGTGTGATCCTTGACCAGTTTTGCACCGCCTCAAATACCGCGTTGTCATCTGCATTGGGACATATCCGATTCACACTTTCCTATAACCTACATCATCATGGACAATTTTGTGCACAGCGCATGTTGAAATTTGCGGCTATTTCATCAATAGGGACTCGTCTGGTGTTACGGATAGCTGGTCGTACTGCTGTTTCACTGTGTCAGTTGCCAATATTGCTGGTCTCCTACGCCGCGGTTCATCAATGACGTTCTGTCTTTCGTTTTGAAAACTTTCTACCCTTTCATACACTCTCCTCTGACTCAAACGACTGTCTCCATTCTGAACCTTTACTTTTCTGTAGATTTCAGTCACCCTTTGACCCCCCTCTTCCCCCCCCCCCCCTCCAAAAAAAAAATGATTAACGTCTGGTTGGTCTGTCATGGTGATAGCCAACGGTAGGGTAGCCGTATTGCACGCTATATTGCACATGCTTTTACTGCTCGATCGTCACAAATCCTACATGGGATATCGCTAAAGAGCCATTTTGTGTCATGAAATCAATTTTTCCGTTGTACATACTCTTCAATTCACTTTATAATAAAATTGATTTACTTAATGACTTTCCCTCGTACAATCATATTTCACAATGCATCATAAATCACACTTTATATTAACACAATGGGTGAGGAAAGTACAAAGGCAAAGATTATATAACTTACATCAGAGATATAGAAAGTACTTCGAGTTTCAACGGCATGTTGACGACACAATGTGTTTGAGAGGTATCGACATCACTGGAATTAACTGTAACAGAGTTACAAGGGTTCTTCTTCTTCTTCTTCTTCGTAGGCTGTCAGACGTCAACTTGAATTTGTTCGAAGAAAGCAGCTGGCATCCTGAGGCTGTCGACACTGCCATAGAGCTTGTGTAGTGTTGGCACTGGTGATGGCCACATGTGCTTTCTCTGGTCCTCGTATGTCGGGCAATTTTGCAGCGGATGTTCAGCGGTCATTTTCCCTGTACCACATGTGCATTCGTCAGTGCCACCTATCTTCAGTTTATTGAATGGTACCTCAGTCTGTTGTGACCTGTGCGGAGTCTGAAGACCACGACCTACTCTCTTCTGTTCCACTGGTAATAGGCATCATTTTTTGTGTTTCCCATTTAGCCATGTATCTGGCCCTAATAAACCTTTTGGACTTTTCGTAGGTCACACAAGAATCTGGTTGTGGTAATCTTGCACCTTCTTTTGCCAGTCTGTCTGCCTCCTCGTTGCCTTGAATGTTACAGTGGGATGGAACCCACTATGCCACTACTCTTTTTGGTGTAGACTGCTGGTATAGTTGACAGAGTACCGCTCTTAAATCATTAAGTTCTGTATTTTTCTGGATTTTTAGTGCTGTAACCACGGACAGGGCCTCTGTAAACAGGACTATCTGGCTTTCATTGCTTTCGCCTGTCAGCATTGCTTCTACTGCAGCCTTCGGTACCACTGCCTCCGCTCTGAAATTGCTTGAGAATTTTCCAGTTGCCACTGACAGTGTTATTTTTCTACCGTTTGTTAGGCTCAGGAATACCCCTCCCCCTCCATTCTGTGTTGAGTTTGTTACAGAACCGTCGGTGTATGTCTGGGTCCAGTCCATGCTTGGGTAGTTTTTCGTTATGTACCTCAGGGTTATGTCTCTTCTTATTTTTCAGTCTGGCTTTTCTTGTTTCCAATACCTGGTATATTTTCTACCACCTCTGGAATGATATGCTGCTTCTAGGTGGGTTTGCGTACAGTAGGGATGGGCTTTGGTGTTGTTTTGATGTTCATAGGGTCTTCGCTCATCTTAGCTTTTTCTATTTCTGCAACGTTTCTCCGCTTTAGTTTCCCCTTTCCAAATCTATTTAGTCTCTGATGCATTGGATGGTGTGTCAGTCTTCTTAGTTTCTCTGCCTGCTGCTAGGGTCTGCTGTCCTTCTATCGGTAATGGATTGCAGATTTGTAATCTTTTCACGTTCTACAATTGGCGTTGACTTCATGCCTCCTGTTATAACTCTCATGGCTTGGTTTTGCAGTGGACAAATTTTATCAAACTTCGCCTTTGCTGCTGTTGCCCATGCCGCAATGTCATACTCGAGAACTGGTCTCACTCTTCGAGTGTACAGTTTTTTAAATATTCTTTCGTCTGCTACCCAGCTTGTGCCAGCAAGTTTCCTCATGATTGCCATTCTTTGTCTTGCTCTCATTCCGTTTCTCTCGATCTGACTTTTCCATGTCATGCGCCGATCAAATGTGACGCCCAAGTAGTTTGGGTTGTAGTTTAGCCGCAGATATTTGCCATTAAGACTTATTTTGGTGTTTTGAGGTTTATTTTAAAGGGAGAATATCGTACATGTATTTTTTTCTTCATTTATTTTGAACAGCCATGATTTCGCCCACTCCTCCAGCAATGTTAGGGCCTGCTGCATCCGATTGTTTGCTACGGTGAGATTTTCTTCAGAGGTCCACATAGCCAGATCGTCTGCAAACATGGAGCTGTGGTCTCTTCTTGGTATATTGTCTATGATGTTGTTTAAATACACCAGAAAAAATGTGGGTGACAGTACTCCCTCTTGGGGTACTCCTTGCTCCAGTGTCACCTTTTTGCTCCTTTGCCCTTGTACTTGAACTCTGGCTGTTCTGTTTTCGACGTAGTGGCTGATCCATCTGTACATTTTTCCAGATACTTCACTTATTCGTAACTTGACTTTAAGTCCCTCTTTCCACATCTTGTCAAATGCCTTCTCTAGATCCACCCAAACCGCTACTGTATGCTTTTTCTCCTGGTAAGCATCCTCTATTTCCTGGGCTATGAGAGTGATCTGGTCCTCAGTGGATCTGTGCTGTCTAAAGCCTGCTTGCTGTGGAATTAATATGTGTTTTGCTTCCAGGTGCCACATCACTCTGGTGTTTATTATACGCTCCATCAGTTTACCTACACAGCTCAGTAGACTGATAGGCTTGTATCCATTTGGATCTGTTCTATCTTTTTCTTTCTTTGGTACTGGTATAAGTACAGCATCTTTCCATGCTTGCGGTACAATTCCCCTTTTCCAACTTTGGTTCAGGACTGATAATAACTTCCTCGTTGCTGTTTGGCCCAGCCCCATCAGCATTTCGTTTGTTACTCCATCTTTTACGGGCGATTTCTTTTTCTTTAAAGTTCTCATGGCCTCATTAATTTCATTCATGGTTAGTTTTGCCATCATGTGCTCCTCTGGTGCAATCTTGATGTTGTCGTGGCTCTTTTGTTCTTCACTCATGTCTGTATGCCTGTCTGTAGGGATATCAATGTGGTTTGCTCTGGCATAATATTCTATAAAAGCGTTTGCTGCTTTTTTTCCAGTAAGCATGTTATCACCCTGCTTAATGGTAATTTGTTTATTTGATGGTATTTCGTCATTAATGGCTCTGATTAATTTCCATAGTTTGTTCCCTTCTTTATCTAGATTGAGGATTTCTTGTTTTTTTCCAACTGTCTCTTGTTATTTGGTTCAGTGTTCTTTTGTATTTCGCAGTGATGGCCTTGAGAGAAATATTTGCTTCGATAGATTGCTCTCTCTCTGCTGTGTTCCTAGCATTTGAGATTTCATCATCAGCTTTCTGCAGTTGATGATTCCAATATGGCTTATAGTTTTTCCTTGCCCCTCTTGTGATGGTCTCGGTGGCTGTCTGCAGTATTGCTTTGCTTAGGCTTTCCACCATTGGTTTCATATTGTTATTTCGTGTGTTGATAGTTTCACACAGTCCATCTGTCAGCATTGCAATTCTGTCCTAGTCGGCTCGTCTGTAGTTCCAACGTGGCAGCGGTTTTATTTCCTGGAGGCCTACTTCCATATCAATATCTAGCCTAATTGGCCTGTGGTCGCTACCTGCCGATTGGTCGAGCACCTAACGATCTATTTTGTGATGGATATCCCCCGTGGAGAAAGCCAAGTCTAGAGTGGAGGTGATATGCCATAATCTGGAATAGAAGCTAGGACTGTCGTCCGGCCTATTGATAAGATAAAGATTTCTGTCTATCTCCCAGTCTTCCAATTCATCCTCTCTGCTTTCCGTTTCTGAATATCCCCATCTCTCCGAGTGACTGTTAAAGTCTCCAACCACTAGGCAGCTGGAGTCCTTGATTTCCATACTCGATATCGACAGGTCTTTGTTGGGTGGACCATACAGGTTGAAGATACGGATTTTTGTTTCTTGTGTCATTATGTCGACTCCTACAATTTCTGCTTGTCCGGTTTGATTTACAGATACTGCGCTACTTGGTATGCAGTTACGTGTCAGTATCAGAACACCTCTTTTGTGACATTCTCTATCAAGTAAGAAGGTCTGGTATCCTCTGATTGAAAATCTGTGGTTATTGTTGAGGTGCGTTTCTTGGATACATGCCACGTCTATATTGCCTTCGTACAGGCGATTTGCTAGGGAAACCTTTTTGTTAAGGACTCCCTCCGCATTCCTCTGTAGTATTTTAAGGGTCTTGAGTTTTTGGTCAATAGCTCTTGCCCCATCTCCTTGTGCATTGACTCCACATCACATGGGTGGGTGACCCCCAGTAGCATTGGGTGGGCCCCTTCAAGGCGTGGGGCCCGACACTCTATCTGCCTGGTGGGACTCCACAGGATGAGCACCATACTGTCTTATTTTAAATTGTGACATCATCATACAGCGATTTACGTTGCACTGTTTCGTTAGGTCTTTGGCCCAGTGCATCGGATTTAAACAGGGTTTCTGTAAGGTTGCTCTCCTTAGCCTTTGGCTGTTCCCAGCCCATCTAAGGCAGCATTTGTTTGAGGTCAAAGTTGTCTCTCTTAGGAAAGTTGTCTTGCAGGACTATCAAGTCTTCCCCACTCGGGTCGAAAGGGTGTGATGATGATGATATGATGGACTTATGTACTATTTTATTAAGTATCCCCGAAGAGAGGCAGTCCAGTGTGTCTGTTTCCCAGGATCGTCACGTCCTGCCAGAAACGTAGCATATGCATGTGAGTGGGGTATCTCCTAGCTCCCCTTTAGTATTCTCGGCTCCTCTGCAGTGATAGTACGCCTAGCATTCCCCGCCACATGGGAGGTTGTCACAAAGGGGCAGAGATACAATGTCCGCTGGTCTGCATCTCTTTTACGTCCATTGGGATGACTGATATAAGACAAAAGTAAAGAACGAGGCAAGAATGCATTTAGCCGGGAAACAAGCTTGGACATGGCACGGAGATGTTGTTCGTCTGGTGTGCGAACAAATCTCCTGGTCTAAGGCTGAGCCACAACAGTTCGCAGTGAGGTGGCTGCTCTACTGCTTACGACACCCCGATCGAGAACCAAGTCGTCTACAAATGATTTCACACCTTCACGCCACATGGGGTGAATATCGGACAGATCCCCGCCCGCTTTGATCGGCAGAGACCTCTTTCTGCGGCTCGACCAGGTCGGACTGAGGCGCGAGCCCCAGGTCCCAACCATATCGTTGCCTCCCGACGCAGTGGTGCTAAGAATATCGTCGCATATCCGGGTGGGATTCTGACTTAGAGGCGTTCAGTCATAATCCCTCAGATGGTAGCCTCGCACCATTGGCTTATCAGCCAAGCACGTGAACCAAATGTCTGAACCTGCGGTTCCTCTCGTACTGAGCAGAATTACTGTAGCAACGACAAGGGTTCAACGAGTCAGAACCAGGAAAGCCTTGAAAACACCGTTCGTGGTACCCACGCATAACTTTAGAACCCTGTACGAGAGATGGAGTTCATAGAACAGTCATTGTTCGAAATTCTTCAACAATGCTCGTTCAAGACTGTCCAGCCAAAATGGATGTCCCAACGGTTTCTTCTGGAAATCCCACGACCTCAAAGGTCATTTAACAAGTTCAAGACAAGGTATCCTTTCTTTAGCGGTTCAAAAAAAGTCGATGCGCAAGATTGGAAGAAAAAGAGAAGTCATTCACCGAAGCGGAGAGAATGTGATGTATAAATTAAGAAACAAGATATTCCACAGAGACCACAGAGGAGACAAAACATAGAACAAAAGACTACCGAGCAGGTTTGTAGGATATATTAGGACACAGCCAAAACATTGCCTGAAGTTGAATAACTATAACAGATATAATAGCTCTAGTACCACAGACAAGTCACGGAAGCAGTCGGTAGACACTGTGAGGGAACTGGAGACCACGCACGTGTAAGCATTTGACTGTGTGTGTTGTCAGGTTTTATTCGACGCTGACCCCTTGTCACACGTGTCGCAGACTTCCAAGTTCCTGAGTGGCATTCGTTTGCATGCTCGTCCTCGTCAGAAGGAGACGTGTTACGTCAAACACAAAGCTGTCGTCTCGGACAACAGTCGTAACACAGGTGTTGGCCTGCCAACTACAGTAACAGAACCACTATCGTAGACACGAGAACCACCGTTGTCTATCGTCGACACGAGAACCCCTGTGAACAACGGCGTTAGACTTGAGTTGGAGAACAAACCACGGTAGCAAGAACTGCTGTAGTCGTCGCATAGTTCCTGACTAGACGACGAAGAAGAGGAACCAGAAGATCTTATAGCTGTAATCATCTTCCTGGCGCGAAGACGAGATAAGAGGCTATTGAGACACTGAGAGGAGAAGCATAAGACCACCAGGCGAGCGAGGAACGTAAGATTGCAGTGAACAATTAGCTAAAGAGTATTGTATCAGCACAGAGTAAAATTGAATTGTGAATCGAACATTAGCTAGAATTGACTATGTGATAGGATCTGGGGTTAATTAAGTTCAAGATAAATATATGTGCTATTTGCACAAAACTATAGAGAGACATTAAAGTTAGATAAGTGTTGATGGACAATAGAAAACGATTCACGTGCCAAGCTTATTGTTATAATGTGTTTGAAGTTTATGTAATAAACAATCATTTGTTTTTGCTGCTGTTAAAATACTTGTTAGTATTTTAATTAGGGTTGTGCGTTAGAGAGTTATTGTTGCAAGGGTGAAAGTTAGGTGTAACCTGCAACATAGCTATCAAGGTAAATACGGGCATTCTTAGCGCAGAATGGGAGGGGGAGAACCAAGAAGAAAAAAAATACCTGCAAAACACTTACATATTGAACGAAATAAAACCTTTTCAAGCCTTATTATTAATGCAGTTTGATTTAGCTGCCATATCTGTGTTTTTGTAGCAGTTTGTCTCTTCGTGTCTTCTACGTGTCATTTGACACAGCAGTCACATCATAGGGTCACACTAGATCTTTGGGAACCCTGCACCATTGCACCGAGTGTGTTTCTGCAGTGGTGGTTTCTTCACCAATTTGTTTCGCACCGCATTTTTGGTTGCCTTTGACAACGTATATGCAGGGGGTGTTGTTATCTGTCCTCTCAAGAAAGTTGTAACATGATCACTCGTAAAGCAGCTTGTCACGATGGGAGAAAAACCAGGGTTGTGAATAGGGATGTAGGGAAATCAGTGATTGCCATGCTTAGATCCCGAATTGCAAATAATCCGGAAAGGATACGGCTAAAACCTATTGACAGTCGAGGACTCAAGTAATATAACTTGCCCTTCCATGTTTCTATCCACCACCGAGTTATGCCATTCTACTCCCAATATATTTCTTCACAACACAGAGTTATCATTCTATTATCACGGTATTTCTACACACTACAGAGCCGTGTCATTCTATCCCCACAATATTTATATACAACACAGAGCCGTGTCATTATATCCCCACAATATTTATATACAACACAGAGCCGTGTCATTATATCCCCAGAATATTTATATTCAACACAGAGCCGTGTCCTTCTATCCCCAGAATATTTATATACAACACAGAGCCGTGTCATTATATCCCCAGAATATTTCTGTACAACATAGAGCCGTGTCATTCTACCTATCGATGATATTTCTAATGCCAGGAGTATGCTGATGATAAGCCAGTAGTTGTGTTCGATTTCTGCAAGAACTGACCTACTTTCTTTTGATGAAGTCAAATCGACCTATGCAACGAGTTCCACATATATGACGTCATCTCCAGTTTGTACATCAGCGTCCTTAACAACACAAACCAGTTCTCACATCACGAGTCTCATGTTGCACATCCACGCCTGGTGTTCCGGTTTCCAGGTGTAATGACTGCATGTGGACGCAATCAGTGGATAGTTTGACATTTCGTTCACCGATCTTGGAACATGTGGTTCTAGCACGCTGAACTGGGTCATTTATTTCTCAATGTTCAATAGTACGGGAAGTAAAGGAAAAAATATGTGAAAATTTCGACATAGACGAACATAGAAAGACGAGCCAACACAGTGTTAGATAAACATATACACTAACAGGCATACGGGCTGACATACAGGTATATTAATGGATTAATAGAAATACAATCAATGAGAGACACAGGCAGACAGACAAACATATATATATATATATATATATATATATATATATATATGTATATATATATATATATATATATATATATATAGAAAGATAGATAGATAGATAGATAGATAGATAGATAGATAGATAGATAGATAGATAGATAGATAGATAGATAGATAGATAGATTGATAGATAGATAGATAGACATATAGACAGATAGAGATACGACATACAGAAAGATAGAGAAATTGAAAGATAAATATATATATGAATAAATATATAGATATATAGATAGAGATAGATAGATAGAGATATATAGATAGATAGATAGATAAAGAGACAGATAGATAGATATATATATATAGATAAATAGATAGATAGATAGATATATTTATAGAGATATATAGATAGATAGATAGATAGATAGATGGATAGATAGATAGATAGATAGATAGATAGATAGATAGATAGATTGATAGATAGATAGATAGACATATAGACAGATAGAGATACGACATACAGAAAGATAGAGAAATTGAAAGATAAATATATATATGAATAAATATATAGATATATAGATAGAGATAGATAGATAGAGATATATAGATAGATAGATAGATAAAGAGACAGATAGATAGATATATATATATAGATAAATAGATAGATAGATAGATATATTTATAGAGATATATAGATAGATAGATAGATAGATAGATAGATGGATAGATAGATAGATAGATAGATAGATAGATAGATAGATAGATAGATATATAGATAGATAGATATAGGTAGAGAGACAGACAGATAGATAGATAGATAAATAAATAGATAGATAGATATATAGATAGATAGATAGATAGATAGATAGATATATAGATAGATAGATAGATAGATAGATAGATAGATAGATAGATAGATAGATAGATAGATAGATAGATAGATAGATAGATAGATAGATAGATAGACATATAGACAGATAGAGAAATAGAAAGATAAATATATATATGAATAAATATATAGATATATAGATAGAGATAGATAGATATAGATATATAGATAGATAGATAGATAGATAGAGAGACAGATAGATAGATAGATAGATAAATAGATAGATAGATAGATAGATAGATAGATAGATAGATAGATAGATAGATAGATAGATAGATAGATAGATAGATAGATAGATAGATAGATAGATATAGATAGAGAGACAGACAGACAGACAGATAGATAGATAGATAGATAGACAGACAGACAGACAGACAGACAGACATATAGATAGATAGATAGATAGATAGATAGATAGATAGATAGATATAGATAGAGAGACAGACAGACAGACAGATAGATAGATATATAGATAGATAGATAGATAGACAGACACAGGTGTAAGTGCAGTTGGTGGTTGGCGGTGTTGTCTGCCCCCTGCCTGAAGTTCGATTGTCACGTAGACATTGAGCAAACATCTGATCGATCTGGTCGCCAGGTTAGTGTGATGATGTTTGGACATGAATGCACTATAATTGCTGTGCTTTACGTACGCTACCTGCAGATACAAAAAAGAAAACAAATGCCGACGTGACTTTGCGATCTTCCAGCCAGTTGTAATATTGTGCGTTTATTCGCTGTTCAGTTCTTAACGTGAAATACTGATGTGCATATGGGCGCGTGTGTGAATGTATGCGTGTGTGTGTATATATGAACGCGCGTACATGTGCGTACATTGCATCTTTTATTTACATTTTAGAATAATAATTTGATCAGTAGTTAACAGAGATCGAATATACGCAATTATGAATCAAAAGTTGGCAATTATTGAGATTCAGCAGAAGTTCTAAACCAGTGAACAATCCTACACACCCGCAACACCCCCCTCCCCCTCACCTTTCCCAGAACCACCGGTGGGAATTTAAAGGTTTCAGTGGTGGAGGTGGACGCATGAATAATCTCATTCAGTTACGTAATTAGTTATGACTATTTCAAACACATAGACATAAACTACGTTTACAACCTTTTTCCAAGATTCCTTTTGCATACAAATGTTCTTATATTTTAACAATCAGCCTGAGCCACACCAATAAGATACTGCCCATGAAATTATTAGGCGTAGAGTAGACATTGCAATTAAGAATTAACAATCTAGACTTAAACAAAATAGTGGAACACAAGATGCAATATCTATACTATAAGACAGAAAAAAACATGTATATGTTTGTCCGTCTTGCAAAACTAAACTCGACAACGGCAAGCTGTAACAACGTAAAATGTTCACATCTAATTAAATAATTTCGAGATAAACATACTTTTTTATTCTTGCTGCGTCACTCCCTTCTCGAGTCTATGACGTCAGATTAGGCAAGGTGTGGCGTTGCGATACCTTAAAGAGAAATTGCAGTATAAATGCTCACTCGGTGCATTTTCGTCATGTCTTTTGAGTTGCCCACTTTTGCACCAATGTCTCAATGATTGTTTCCACCTATGCAGACCATCTAAATCCCTTGAGAAACCGCTACTACAACTAGTTCTGTATAAGAACGTTGCTGTTGTTATTTCAAATCCTCACAATGAGTAGGTTTACTCTTTTTTGCCTAATGAAAAGGATGTTAAGTGACAGATCGCAGTAGCATTTCTCACATCTCGAGCCTGCTGATATAGGTGAACCGGGGTCGTCCAGGCGATTGTGCTATGCTTGGTTTCATCTGCGTGTCACTCACTACTACGAGGATCACGTCATTCCATCACCATGTTAGCCATGCTTCCATCAAACAATCCGTTTCCAGGGAGGGCTGTGAGGAAGCCAAGTTGAGGGTTTTGGCCAGTATATTTTGCCTGACCAGACGTTAGTCTTCCTTCCCATAAGAACGCTTGCATAAAAAAACCTATTGACATAAATGCACTAATTGGACAGAAAGGACGCAGTAACCTATGCTAGTAGCAGCTGTAAGATCTGTTAGTTGTCTATTTGTAAAAAAGAGAAATACAAGAAGGTCTACTGTCTCCTTATCTGCTTAACATTTACACATTACCGCCAGATGGAGGATATGCCAAGCCTCATTATCGCTGGAGTATCAATAAATAATATCACATTTCATAATGACACAGTTCTAGTGGCTGAAAGCGAACACAAACTACAAGAATTTGTGATTCAAGTAGAAAACAATAGTTAAGTGTGTAAGCTGGCATTAACATTATGTCAAGGAAAACTATTGTAACTAACAAAGTAGACCAAGAAATCTGCTCTACAGATAAAAAAAAGACGATCAATTACTGAAATAGGACAACAACTTCTCCTGTCTTAAAAATATAGCAACGGAAAATGGAGGATGCGAAATGCAATTCAGACAGTGAATAGAGATAACCAAAGTTGTCTTCGCCAACATGAGTTATATTTGACATTCAAGGATGTCAGTCACACATTTAACATGGAAAGGTTCAGATGTTATGTATACTCGTCATCACCGTATGGCGTAGAAGCATGGATAATAAACAACCTGTTACCTTCGCAATGCGGATATATATATTAGAAATATTTTTTGCATTTTTTGGAAAGAACAGAAAACAAATAAGGAAGTCTTGGATCCATCAAGGATGAACGGTTACATTATTTCGTTCATCAATTCTTCGACAATTAATATATTGGTGTCACATATAAAGACATTACACTTTGCTTGCTGAAAACAATAATGGGGAAAAAAGTTGGGGGGGGGAGACAGGGGGGAGAGGGGGTGTTGAATGACATTCTAGGATATCGTTGTAAAAGGGGGGCAGGGGAGGGGGGGGCGGTGTCGGGTGACATTCTAGGATATCGGTATAAATGCGCGTTGGACAAATGAGGTTGAGGTCTCTTGAGATAGTGAATTTGATGTCGCTCGCTCTAAGGGGGCGTACCCTGGCGTATCTGACGCCGGTGTGGATTGTTCGTTCGTTATTTCTCAATTCCTCTGAATTAATAAACAATAATACATTTGAAACACACTGTCTGTTTTATAATTAGCATTCTTTGAAAACACATATCAACATACAAGTTTAGCTACATTTTATTGTTAGATTTTGCTGAGCGAACACAATTTTTAATTAATTTTAATTTTGATTTAGCTTCTTTCGAATGACACACAGGGCACACATACAATTGAAAAAAGTATATTTAACACAATGCTAGGCTTGATAGAAACCTACTGAAATACTACATTACACGAAACTTCATAATGGGACAACACTTCCATATCTTTGTCTCATTTTGGCGATAGCCAAGTGACTCAGACGGCATCAAATTTCCACACTTTTGATTTCAACAAAAGTTTTTCTTCGTTTACACTTTCACAAAGTATGTAACTGAAGTACCAGAAATATTGACAGTACTTTTACCATAACATCTCAAATTCTTGACAGAAGCCAACACGACATTCCTATTCATCTATTTCTCATTTCACTGGCAAAGTAAGAGCATTCTTCTTTGCCATCTGATCTAGCCCGGGAGGGTGAAAGGGTATGGGTGACAAATGTGTTTAGGATCTAGGCATCAGGTCGCAAATGTAGAAGCCATGCGTGCTGCTGGATGAAACGTTATTATAGGCTTTTAAAACATGACGAAAGTTGTGGCTGAATTCCTCTTGAATATATGATATCTTGATGTGAAAATTTCAGTTTATTTTCAGAATAATAGTTGCCTATTTATTATTTAGCTGTACCTCCGCTGCCGCATATCGTGATGCCGACAGTCTGGCCTTAAAAGTCGACTGACAGTGAGAAAATTGCATAGAAAATGTTAAATACGTTATGATGGAAATGATGTGAGTAAATGCGGCACTGGTTTTAACATGTTAGACGCCACAGTAACATTTCGAAGAGATATGGCAACCTGGCGCCAAGATTTTGTTTTGCTCTGTTTTAGCATATACTATTTTATAACTGTCTACTCTCCATAAAAACATAAAAATGTTGTTTTACAAAATGAATAGTCCTTTCACAATTGTATTGCGTTGGTCGTTGTGATGTTTGTATGTGAAAGTCTCTAATTGCTGCTACTGAGGCAAATGTGTTGTATTTTTTTTTAACACAGAGCTTTCAATTTTAGTTTTCACGGCTGATTTCAGTTTGTGAAAGTAAGTACTTGAAATGAATCACTTCTACAACTTCATGTCAGCTAAGCAAGTAAAAAAAAAAGCCAAGCCAAAGGCAACCGACAGCAAAATATGTGATGTATGCTTTTTCGATAAGTAGATGAGATGGGATTTATTAGAATGGTTTCACATACACATAGCAATCATTAATGATAACTTTAAATTAATGGATCGAAAAAATGTACACTGCATATCCAAAATTGACAGCAAACGCAAATCTTAGTAGTCCTTGAAAAATTATCAAACTACTTCGGAGCCGAGAAAAGACATTTTGAATACGGACAATTTGGTTAGTGAGGAACAGAGACCATGTCGGAGATAATATGGGTTTACATCAGTCACAATGACCCTGAGCACAGAAGAAAACTAACTTCCTACATAACTCAAAACACCTGCATCGCTATCTTGAAAAATCCCAAACCAATATACAGCAATAAAAATGCTGACTGACTATGAGAAGGCAAACTTTTGCCTTGAAACTATCTTAATCATCATGGAAATCCCAGAAATAGAAAAAGGAAAATTGTCAGGCTGTCCACGTAAAAACTCAGTGATGATTGAAGGAAAATAAAGGCATGAGGACTGGACTATTGTATACACAGCTGGATCCACAGAGAGCGCATTTCAAGACAGTGGACTACGCATCTTTGTAAGATACAATGAGATAATAACCAATAGGGTTTTGTCTACTGAGAAGAGTTCTTCCAGTTTTATGGCAGAGTCTATCGCGTTCCTACAGGCAATTTGAATCAGATCAGACGAGAACCCGCCATCTCAGATTGTATTCTTTACACATTTGCAGATTACTACTAGAAGCATTTCAAAAAATCAGATGTGAGCAAATGCTGCGGGTAATCAGATTAGAGCTCAACAAAATCTAACAAGCCTCAACAGTGGCTCCAATCCCATTGTGGAATGACACAGAACAAGAAAGCTGATGTTTTGTCTAAAGCAGGTGGCAGTATGGAGTAATCTACACAGTGTCTACATAGAGGGGCAAAATGTCATCCATAATCAGTTCAACTCAAAATGAAACACAGGCATGTGCGTGAGAAATAGACTTGATCCAATCCACCAGCTCCACAGACACCAACACATTACCATCTTTCGTCTGAGAACAGATTACTGCCGACTATTCGTCCACCTATATTGGTTTAAAATATCACACACAAGTGAGTGCACATGTGAATTCGGAGTCCAGACCCACGAACATATCTTACAGGACTGCACAACATACAGAACCGTATAATTCCAAACCTGGTCAGAGGGAGCCAAACTCACGAAGAAGCGGTGAGGCTGTCATCCGAGCCATGAGAGGACTGTGAACTGTGTCCTAGTGACGGGATTACAAATCCAGCATGACCAAAAATCATGAATTCAGAATAAAAAGAAGACACTCAGGAACTACAAAGACAATAAATTATACAGTAAATTGCACTGCAAAACTATAACTCAAAATACCTGCATCCTATCATGAAAACCTTTTTCCAAACCAATATACAGAAATAAAAATGCTGACTGACTGTGAGGAGTCAAACTTTTGCCTTGAAAATTTAACCATAATGGAAATCCCAGAAATAAAAAAAGAATTTATTGCGACACATATAAATACAGCAGGGAAGAAATGGGCTCAGTTGGAAAGGACTGCAGAACAGGAAGGATAAGATAGCACTCGTAGAAGATATATGTTCCGCAGAGAGTTGACAAGTTTCATTGGCTTGACTGATTGACAGCTTGAATTTATCTTTGATAATCAATAGATCAGCTGGTATTTAAGGTGAACAGAAAAATGAGGGCCTGACTCAAGGATGAATTATGAGCATCATACATTGTAAAACCTGATCAAAACATCCAAAGTAAGAACTAGTTTAATGAATTGAATAAAAACACAACTTCAACTTCAGCTTATATAAAACTTTATAGAAGAAAGAGATGGCCAGTATAGATGGACTCATACTCACCAACCTCCGGTTTTCCGGTGACATTACCGGTCTGGCTGCAAAAGAACCTGAACTTGCAAGGCTGATCGCAAACCTGGACAATGCTGCCCATAAATATGGGATATAAATCAGTGCAGAGAAGTGTAAGATCATGGTTAACGCCCCAGAAGGTATTTAAACCCAGATTATGATCAAAGGTGAATCTCTAGTAAGTGTTTCGGGGTTCAAATATCTGGGAACAGAAATGAATGCGGAAGGGTCTAGAGCAGAGATCCATTCAAGAACAGCGATGGCCATGGTCGCCTTGACCAGACTGCGAATAATCTGGAAAGACAAGAACATTAGCCTTAAATTGAAGCTGACTTTAATGTATGCAATGGTCACCTCGTATACCTCTGCGCGTGTGGGACTTGGACTCTGACGGCTGCACTAGAACGTACAATTTGCGCAATGGAAATGAAATGCTTGCGAAGAATTCTCGGAATTTCATATCTGGATCGCGTTACAAATAAGAGTGTTCTTGAAAGTGTTAGGAAGAAATTAGGCCAGTATAAAAACATATTGACTATAGTAAAAATATAATGCAAATATGACGATCGATGGGGCTGACCAAGACCATCCTGCAAGGCACTGTGCCTAGGAAGCGTGGGAGAAGGTGACCAAAAAAGAAATGGGAGGACAATATAAACGAGTGGACGGGAAAGTCTACAGCTGAAACTAATATCCTGGCGAAAAATCAAGACTGTGGGGTAAACTGGTTCGACAAACTGCGATAATGGAACCTCAACGACATTCTAGGTTGCGGGACTAATGATGATGATGATGATGATGATAGAAGAAAGATAGTACAACCTTGATGGAGAGACATAAATAGGAGAAGAATTTAATACATATCGCACGAGTATTATTTGTACCGATATGGATGACCAAAATCGATTAGATATTGCATGCAAGTATGCACTTAAAAGTAGGAGAGGGTACAGGACTGGCTGGAATCGCTTGCAAAGTAATTCAGAAAGGAAGAGAACCACTAGCATGCCAATTAACTAAACTAGAACAATTGCCTTACAAAACGACAAATCCCTAACCAGTTGACAAATTCAAAAACAATTTTGAGCTTCAAAACAGGAGGCGATGAAAAACTGGCCAACAACAGTCCAATTTGTTTGCGTTCATCCGTGTACGAGCTTTTCCCAAGAGGGATTGTGAGCAGCTTAGGGAAACAACCTGATTGGAATCAATCACGAGAGCATGCATGTTTCAAGAAACGCTACTCAGCGACCGACCACTTTGATATAATCAACCATTTAATGGAGAGAGCATGTGGAGTACGTATGCCCTCAGTGAAGGACAAGGATTATAAAAACGCCTTTAGCAGCTTTGAAACAACCGTAGCAATGAATGTCCTGAGAAATCTTAGTATTGAAGCAAGTACGCACGGTTGATTGAAGAGATAAACCAGGGCTGCTCCTCTGGTATTACCATATTTACCGGCAAGTCAGCAGCACTATTACAATGCAACGATAGATTTGATCAGGGCTTGAAAAATGCGCTTTTCTGCTCGTCCGTGACGAGTAAAAATTATTGCTTGACAAGTTTTAAAAAATCGGTTTTTAATCTTTAAATACGTTTTTAATTGTTACTACATAACGACTCTCGCACGATTAATAATGATATTACGGTTCAAATAGATTGTATATAAACTAGCTTATGATGATGAATCTAAATGGACTTTTACTACCACAAATTAGACATACTAAAGCCATCGATAAATGGTACTTCAGTGCTAAAACTGCCAAGCATTTTTAAGGATACATGTGCCATACCTCTGACAGCAGTGCATTTTTTCTTAAGAAGAAATAAGCTAATACTGTGCAAATAATTCAATATATTTTGGTTAGGTACGCATTGTTATGTAGAAATAAAAGTGAATGAGTACCTTGTTGAAATTTGTGAACATAAATTGCATGACAGTCGTACGACCATGCTGACTGGTGACATCTTTGACTGACTGGTGAGCAGCTCTAACAACTTTTAACCCCTAGACAGGTTAACATTTCCATACAACTGTTCACGGCAGCCATTCAGGAAGTCTGTAGACAATAGAAATGGAAAGATAAATGCATTACCATATACTGAGAAATGAGCACACTCTTAATATGTATATATCACCCCCAGATGGCGCAGTATAAGTCCAACATTTGGTTTACCCTTTCAGACATTCCAGAATCTGTTTGCAGAGTGGTACGGTTGCACAAGTTTTCGCATTATAAAGCTGCTAACCTCACACACAACCATCTCGGCTCGTCTGCCACAACATTCTCACTACATTGGTTAGCCCGGGAACCATTTTGTCACCGAAGCGAGTCCGTTAAGGGTCGATTACCTCCATGAGCAGAAGACGGAGATGTTCACCGTATGAGTACAAACAAATGTCACAGTTCATGATGAATCTGACAGTCTCGCAGCGCCCGTTCGTTGATGAAGGATTTGTTCTACCGCCTAAGTCCACTTCTGTGATGGAATCTTTAAATACCTTATTTTATCAATTTTCTGTTTGCGACGGGGAGATTATTCAATGCATCCATGCACGTCACTAATTCAAAAAAACATTTGGTCACTGTAAACGATCACTGTTAGCCCAGCTTGCTTTAATTTCTTCACTTTGACATTCAAACATTATGCATAAACCACCATGAGTCAACCCCGGGTGGTGATGTTGACTATATTTTCTTTTAGTCAGTCGAAATCCCCCTTACTTAAGATTTGCTGTGAAATAATCATATTGAGTCACAAAGTCAGAGAAGCTAAAAAATACCTATATATGTTGCATGAAGCAAGATTTTAAATGCATGGTTTTGGTTGGTTGTTTTGAAAATACTTGTCTAGACGTTTTTCTTTTTCTCAAATGTTATCTGTAATGTTTTGCGTTTGTTCAAATCCCTTTTTTTCCATAACGACCTAATCGTGTGCGTGTAAGTGAATGTTATCTTATTCCTATGTCTTCTCTCAATTACTATCTAAAACAAACAAACATTGCTAATGCTCTGTTTATTCTCCATTTTGTCAGGTGTTATTTAAAACAAACAAACAAACATTACTTATACTCTGTTTATTCTCCTTTTTGTTAGCTGTTTTCTAAAACAAACAAACATTACTACTACTCCGCTTATACTACCTTTTCTTAGCTGTTATATAAAACAAACAAACATTGCTAATGTTCTGTTTATTCTCCATTTTGTCAGGTGTTATTTAAAACAAACAAACAAACATTACTTATACTCTGTTTATTCTCCCTTTTGTTAGCTGTTTTCTAAAACAAACAAACATTACTACTACTCCGTTTATACTACCTTTTCTTAGCTGTTTTCTAAAACAAACAAACATTACTACTACTCCGTTTATACTACCTTTTATTAGCTGTTATCTAAAACAAACAAACATTGCTAATGTTCTGTTTATTCTCCCTTTTGTTAGCTGTTATCTAAAACAAACAGACATTACTACTACTCTGTTTATTTCCCCTTTTGTTAGGTGTTATCTAAAGCAAACAGACATTACTACTACTCTGTTTATTACCCCTTTTGTTAGGTGTTATCTAAAACAAACACAAACTACCACTTCTCAGTTATTTTATAAAACAAACACTATTTTCTTTCAATATATTTTTTTAATTTTACGTGTTTGCCTCACTAGTTTCTACTGGCGGAGGCGCGCCAATTCCACATCAGACCGTAGCCAATTGGGCGGTATTAAGACGCTTAAACCAGTGCTTTGATGTGTGGGTGTGTCTGTAAGGCGCATGTGAAAGTCTAAAACAAACAAACACTACCACTACTGTGTTTATTCTCCCATTCATCAGTTAAAATCTAAGACAAACAAACATGTCCATTACGCTATAGGTTTTTATTTCACATCATATAGAAAAACATATTCCTTATCGAGATTTTGAACGCATATCCTCGTATTCGGAAGGCTGGAATCCAAACTGTCCCACCAGCAGCACGTGGTCAAAAGGCGGGAACCCATCTGCCCCAGTATCCACTCGTGCTCAGAAGGCGGGAACACAAACTGCTCCACATTCACTCGTTGGCAGAAGGTAAGGAACCCCCTCCCCCCCCCACCCCAACCCTCCATCCAAATTTCACCACCAGTCGTTCGCATCAGTAGATGGGCACCCAAAATACCATCTGCTCAGGGTCAGAAGATGGTGACCTAAACTGCTATACCAGCCGCTCGTGGTAGGAAAACGGTAACCCAAACTGCTTGAAAGTCCGTCTTTTAATTCATAAACAAGGTCCGAAGCAATTTTCTACTAAACTACATGTCAGATCCAAATGATTTTTTGCAAGTAGCCTTAGAATATCCATGATGTTAAGTAAATTTTGTATTCTCTAAGAAATGTTATGTACTTTAAAAAATGTATTCATTATGCTATATTAAAAGCAACCTCACTGAATTGGGCATACTTTTAACATGTTTAAGGTACACAGTCGTGGTGTTTTAAAAATATATATTTCGACGTTCAAATACACTGAGTAAAAACAAATTCTTGATTATTTCGTGCACAATTTAGACACTTTGTCGAATGCGGAAAACAACCAAGGTCATTTATGCGAAACTTTAATTCAGTAATAAGCGTATCACGATATTAAAGTTTGTGGTCTGGTATTGTGACATATAGTTTCAAAACATTGATATCACTTTCAAAATGAGTTTGAATTGTACATTTATTACAATGCAAAGAATCTAAGACGGGCCATTTATATTGCAAAATTCATGACCAAGAGAAACGAACCCAATTGGTGCTTTGTCTGGATAGATCATGCTTATACTGTTGTCATAAAACGGAATATTTTGATACTGTTGACGAAAAATCAACTTGTTACTCTCTGGAAACTAAAATTAACATTGCAATCCGACTGCAGTATTAAAATTTTCAAAAGTCCTTTTTGGAAAATTGTAAGAGTTGCCGGTTTTACATTGAGGAAAAATTCATGTGGCAAGAACATTATATATGAAAAGCCACAATTGATTGCTGCCAGAAGCAAATACCTAAAACAGATGATATTGTATATTTGGACGAATCCTTGGTCAATTCTCACCACACCCATGGTAAAGAATGGCAATCAGTTGACGGTGAACAGAAAAGACAAATTCCAAGCAGCAAAGGGCAGCCCCTTATACTGACATATGCCGGAAGCAGTGAAAAAGAACTTGTCCATGACTCCTGAGCTTATTTTCCAATAAAAAAATACATATTGTAGAGACTACTACACTGAAATGAATAGACACATTTTCAGCCACTGGATGACGAATGATCTGCTTCCAATTCTGGATAGACCGCCTTGCCTAGTAATGGATAATGCATCCTTTCACAAAGCAGTTTCAGAGGAAGACAAAGTACTAACTGCACCAAATACAAAAGCTCAAATTAGGACATGGCTAGTTGACTACGAGGGACTGGTAGAGCAGTTTAGGTTAGCGACTTCTGACCACGAGCGACTGGTGGAGCAGTTTAGGTTACCGACTCCTGGCCATGAGCGACTGGTGGAACAGTTTAGGTTACCGACTCCTGACCATGAGCGACTGGTGGAACAGTTTAGGTTAGCGACTCCTGACCACGAGCGACTGGTGGAACAGTTTATGTTAGCGACTTCTGACCATGAGCGACTGGTGGAACAGTTTATGTTAGCGACTTCTGACCATGAGCGACTGGTGGAACAGTTTAGGTTACCGTCTTCTGACCACGAGGGACTGGTGGAACATTTTAGGTTAGCGACTTCTGACCATGAGCGACTGGTGGAGCAGATTAGGTTAGCGATTTCTGACCACGAGTGGCTGGTGGAACAATTTAGGTTACTGTCTTCTGACCATGATCGACTGGTATATTCCGTCTTTTAATTTATAAACAAGAGTCGAAGTAATTGTTTTCTAAACTGCATCTCAGATCCAAATGATATTTCGCATGCAGCTTTAGAAAATCCATGACTCTAAAACATTTATATTATTTAGCCCATAGATGTTAAGAATTTTGCACATCGTCGAATTTCTTTGATCTATTAGAACCATTGCAAAAAATTGCATTAAATTGTAAGTTTTCACACTATGCAGCTTAATATCTCGTCGTGTTATGTCGTATCTCCCTAATGTCTTGATAGATCAATCGATTGTTTGTGTAGCCCTTTATGTACAATTGTAAAAATGCCACCAATATGCAAACGTTAGTACAGCCCTTCAGTTTCCATTGGACCCCAAGATTGTATAAAATGCTCAGCAAGCTGTTCCACCATTCGCTCGTGGCTAGAAGACAAGCCCCCAAACAGTTCCACCAGCCTCTCGTGGCTAGAAGACAAGCCCCCAAACAGTTCCACCATTCGCTCGTGGCTAGAAGACAAGCCCCCAAACAGTTCCACCAGCCTCTCGTGGCTAGAAGACAAGCCCCCAAACAGTTCCACCAGCCTCTCGTGGCTAGAAGACAAGCCCCCAAACAGTTCCACCAGCCTCTCGTGGCTAGAAGACAAGCCCCCAAACAGTTCCACCAGCCTCTCGTGGCTAGAAGACAAGCCCCCAAACAGTTCCACCAGCCTCTCGTGGTTAAAAGACCAGCCCCCACCCTTCTCCCTCCCCTAAATGGCTCCAACAGCTGCTCGTGGTCAGAAGGCAAGTATCCAAACTGACCGAAAAGTCGCTACACTGTCAATTATAATAATCTAAGAATACATTATCTGCAAATTATTTGAAATTGACACGAGATATTTCCCGAAAGTCTTCATCAGATGTTCTGTGTTTGGTGAGTAAAAGTGTTTAGATGATTGTAGGACCTCTTCCCTTGGCTAGATCAGCTCCGATTTTACTCAGCGTTTAATCTTTGGCATCAACAAAGAAGGCGAGGATTGTTTGTTATGCTAATAAAGCATACTAGACACTAGCTGTCTCATGGAGATGAGATCAGTGCCTAACCATTTTGTAGATTCATGAAAAGTTCGGAGATCCCATATATACGCTGCACTTGAAAGAACCCCTGACAGTTGATAATGTATAAGTCCACGGGCACAAAATAAATAAATAAATAAAAAGTATTACAATTCCTATACAACACGCATGTCCTATAATCCCCAAGAAGTAAAACATTGTAAAATAAAGGACGTGATATGAATTACCTTCGGCTACAAGGCAGCATGCACCCCTTGTTGTTTGAATACCAAGATTCCAAGTACTCCAAATAAGAAATAAGAAATTTACTAAGAATGTTACTCCCAACAGGATATTTATCATGGCTGCGTAATAAATTGGCAGACGCAAAGAGGTACAACGATTGGAGAAGTTAAATCAGAAACAAAGAACATTTTACGAAGTTAGGTTCACGCTCGTTAGAAGATACTAAAAAAAATTAGTTAACAGCGAAGAAATAATAGAAAAAAAAATATTAATCAGAAGGACAATCCGTTTCTATAGAAGATGTGGAAAGTCTCATCAGCGCACACGTATCATTTAACATCCAAACCAAATTTCCGTCATTGATTTTCCACATACTAGCGACAAGGGAGACAATCGAAGCATGTTTACACAATTACTGACCGCTGTGATGAAAGTATCTCTTACAATGCCACCATTATTTATTTGACGAAAGAACATGTAACGGACGAGTGATCGCAGTTTAGGAATCGCTGTCTTATTATGACGTGGAGATGGAATTCTACATTTTGTAGTTAATTTACTGGTGTCGCAATGTGAAATGAGAAACACTACACGTCAAATATCACAAAGTGAGATTAGTGATATTACAAGTCAAATACCACAGAGTGAGATGAGTGATATTGCATGTCAAATATCATAAAGTGTGATATAAATACTGCACGTCAAATATCACAAAGTGAGATTAGAGATACTGTACGTTAAATGTCGCAACCTGAGATTAGAGATACTGCACGTTAAATGTCACAACGTGATATTAGAGATACTGCACGTTAAATGTCAAAAAGTGAGATTAGAGATACTGCACGTTAAATGTCACAAAGTGAGATTAGAGATACTGCACGTCAAATATTACAAAGTGAAATTAGACATACTGCCCGTTAAATATGACAAAGTGAGGTTAGAGATAAATCACGTTAAATCTGAGAAAGTGAGACTAGAAATGCTGCACGTTAAATATAAAAAAGTAAACATCACCACATTGGTTGGGATTACTGGTTGTTGTGACAGGATGTTCTGATTCTTGAGATTGGGTGGGTGTTGTTGGTGATGGTGGAGGTCTAGGGTAAGAGGGGAGGGGAGAGGAGGGGGGGGGGTTGTCATGGTTGTGGAACAAGAATGCCGACTGTTTTGAATACCAGTTGAGTGCTGATGCCTTTTTAAACGTAGGGTTACTGAGTAGTAGGGCTTGGCATATTCGTGTTTGAAGGGAATAGGCATTATTGTAAATTCAAACACGGGGATTGACAGAAGATTGGTGTTTTGGGGGAGCAGTGATCTAGTGGAAATAGTGAGTTGAATAGACGGAAGATCCAATGACAATGCCCTCATCGAGGTAGGCGCACAAAGGCTTAGATTAACCCTATAGTAGGGATATAATAGATTATATTGACCCTATTGAAGGGATATCATGGATTAAATTGACCTTATAGGAGGTAAACAATATCTTAGATAAACACTATCGTGAGGAGATCATATTTAAGATTGACTCTAAAGTAGGGATATCACAGCTTAAATTGAACCTATAGTGGGGATATCATGCATTAGATTGACACTTGAACACTGAACTAAATAACAAGAGACAGTTGGAAAGAAAAAACAGGAAGCCTCAATCTAGATAGAGAAGGGAACAAACTATGGAAATTAGTCAGAGCCATGAATGAAGAATTACCATCAAAAAAACAAATTACCATCAAGCAGGGTGACAAAATGCTTACCGGAAAAAGCAGCAAACGCTTTATAGCTTAAAGTCAAGCTAAGAAGAAGTGAAGTATCTGGAAAAATGTACAGATGGATCAGCCACTACCTCGAAAACAGAACAGCCAGAGTTCAAGTACAAGGGCAGATGAGCAAAAAGGTGACATTGGAGCAAGGAGTACCCCAAGGGGGAGTACTGTCACCCACACTTTTTCTGGTGTATATAAACAACATCACAGAGAATATACCAAGAAGAGTCCTCAGCTCCATGTTTGCAGACGATCTGGCTATGTGGACTTCTGAAAAAAATCTCACCGTAGCAAACAATCGGATGCAGCATGCCCTAACATCGTTGGAGGAGTTACCGAAATCATTGCTGGTCAAAATAATTAAAGAAAAAACAACATGTACGATATTCTCGCTTTAAAATGAACCACAGAATGCCAAAATAAGTCTTAACGGCAAATATCTGCGGCCAAACGACAACCCAAACAACTTGGGCGTCACATTTGATCGGCGCATGACATGGAAAATTCATATCGAGGGAAATCAAATGAGAGCCAGACAAAGAATGGCAATCATGAGGAAACTTGCTGGAACAAAGCTGGCGAGCAGACGAAAGAATACTTAAGAAATTGTACACTGGAAGAGTGAGACCAGTTCTCGAGTATGGCATTGCGGCATGGGCAACAGCAGCAAAGGCGAACTTTGATAAAATTTGCCCACTGCAAAACCAAGCCATGAGAGTTATAACAGGAGGCATGAAGTGAACGACAATTGCAGAACTTGAAAAGATTACAAATCTGCAATCAATGTCCGACAGAAGATACTGCAGAGCCCAGGAGTAAGCAGAAAAACTCAGACGACTGATAGACCACCCAATGCATCAGAGACTATATAGATTTGGAAAAGGGAAACTAAAGCGGAGAAACTTTGCAGAAATAGCCAAAGCAAAGATGAGCGAAGACCCTATGAACACCATGACAACACCAAAGCCTATCCCTACTGTACGCAAACCTACCTGGAAGCAGCATATCATTCCGGAGGTGATAGAAAATATACCAGCTATTGGAAACCAGAACAGCCAGACAGAAACGATAAGAAGAGACATAACCCTGAGGTACATAGCGGAAAACTACCCAAGCATGGACTGGACCCATGCATACACCAACGGTTCAGTAACAAACACAATACAGAATAAAGGGGGATGGGTATCCCTGAGCCTACCAAATGCTAGACAAATAACACTGTCAGTGGCAACTGGAAAAGCAATTCAGAGCGGAGGCAGAGGCACTGAAGGCTGCAGTAGAAGCAATGCTCATATGCGAAAGCAATCAAAGCCAGATAGTCCTGTTTACAGATGCCCTGGCCGTGGTTACAGCACTAAAAAGCCAGAAAAATACAGAACTTAATGACTTAAGAGCAGTACTCTGTCAACTATGCCAGCAGTCCACACCCAAAAGAGTAGTGGTACAGTGGGTTCCATCCCACTGTAACATCCAAGGTAACGAAGAGGCAGACAGACTGGTAAAAGAAGGAGCAAGATTACCACAACCAGATTCCAGTGTGACTTACGAAGAGTCCAAAAGGTTTATTCGGGCCAGATACATGGCCAAATGGGAAATATAGCATACCGGTTACACAAAAAAATGATGCTTATTACCAGTTGAACGGAAGAGAGCAGGTGGTGGTCTTCATACTCCGAACAGGCCACGACAGACTGAATAAACTGAAGATAGGTGCTACTGACGAATGCACCTATGGTACAGGCAAGATGACCCATGAACATCTCCTGCAAAATTGCACGACATACATGTACATGTGGCCATCACCAGTGCCAACACTAGACAAGCTTTATGGCTGTGTCGACAGCCTCAAGATGACAGCTGCTTTCTTCGAACACATTTAAGTTGACGACTGACAGCGTATGAAGAAGAAGAAGAAGAAGAAGAAGAAGAAGAAGAAGAAGAAAAAGAAGAAGAAGAAGAAGATTGACACTATAGGGGAATACCATGGCATAGATTAACACTGTAATGGGAAGATCATGACTTAGATTGAAACTATAAGCGGTATACCATGGCTTATATTAACACTAAAGTGAGGAAAGAATGGTTTAGATTGATACTATAGTTGGGATACCATGACTTAGTTTGACACTATAGTTCGGAGAGTATGACTTAGATTGACACTATAGTTCGGAGAGTATGACTTAGATTGACACTATAGTTCGGAGAGTATGACTTAGATTGACACACAGTGGTGAGATACTACCTCAGATTGAAACTGTAGTGGGGATTTCATGGCGTAGATTGACACATAATGGGCAGATCATGGCCTAGATTGACACAATAATGGGGAGATCATAACTTAGATTAAAACTATAGTGGAGATATCATGGCCTAGATTGACACAGTAATGGAAAGATCATGGCTTAGATTGTATCTATTGTGGAGATAGCATGGCTTAGATTGACACAATAATGGGGAGATATGGCTTAGATTAAAACTGTCGTGGAGATATGCTTAGATTGAAACTATTGTGGAGATATTATGTCGTAGATTGACATAATAATGCAAAGATCATGGCTTAGATTTAAACAATTGTGGAAATATCATGGCTTAGAATGTCTTACAGTGGGAACAACATGGCTTAGAATGTCCTACAGTGGGAACAACATGGCTTAGAATGTCCTACAGTGGGAACAATTTGGCTTAGAATGTCTTACAGTGGGAACAACATGGTTTAGAAAGACCTTATAGTGAAGAAATAAGACATGGAGAAAACGATTATACTGAAGTCATTCACATTTCGGCGATGGCTCTGATAGCCGACGAATCAGTAATCAACAGTATGTAGCAGTATATGTTGAGTTGAAAGGACAATTTAGAAATAAGATTAGTAGTGTGTACACCCACATAGCCACCGGAACTATCGGCATTATTGCTTGATGCCATTTGCTGTAAGTGACTCGGCACCTATGAGTCTATCAAGAGTGTAGCAATGTATGTTATGAATATTGCAAGACAGCACCATTACATATGATACAAATGTGTGTTTGGGAATAAGTTATTATCACATTTTACACATATTGGATATAAAGCACACACTAACAAGACAATAACAGAAATGGAACAGAAGTACACTCGCTATAAGCCGTGTTGTAGAATCAATATCGTTTTATTGATGTGAATTTTAAACAATGGATAAACAAACAATTCGACATGCAGCCTCAATATATTTATTGACGAGAATGCCACGCACTGGCAACACTGATGTGAAAGGAGAGATGTTATACTGGTAACACTGATGTGAAAGGAGAGATGTTATACTGGTAACACTGATGTGAAAGGAGAGATGTTATACTGGCAACACTGATGTGAAAGGAGAGATGTTATACTGGTAACAAACATGAACAGGGAATAGAGATAATTATTTGGTCTCTGCTCTGGTGGACGAGATGGTCGACAGTAATATGGCAATAACCGACTAGAACCAAACAGAGAAATGTATCTGGAAGGTGACATTCATGTTATTGGGCCTTAAACATATACTCGAAAACGGAGGGGAGGGCCGGGGGGTGGAGAGGGGTGGGGGTGATACTATTGAGTTAGTATCACCCTCGACAGGGATTTTTGGTCGTGGAAATAGCTAAGTTGAAAGTGAAATTAGTCATCTGATAAGTAAAACTAGTTGGTTGCAAATGAATCCGGATGAACATATCAGTTAGAGTGAGAGATACCGTCATTGGCTAAGGGAGCAAGGTACACACAACAACCTTCAGTACGATAATAGGGATTGAGGAAATGAAGTCATCTCATATGTGGATAACTAAAACGCGGTTAATCATGTCAGCCATCGTGCCAGACCTCATTCTCCTCTTTTGGAGCACACTTGATGGCCTCAATAGTGCTGACTTCAAATTGTCTAAGTTTTAGTATGAAAATATTGATTTGCTGAGTCTGGGGATTAACGACAATGAAACAGCTGCCCTTGTGGCTTCCATTATGTCTGGTAGGGACATTCGGCATGAATGGTACATTCCAAAATCAATACAAAATTGTCAGTTGCAAAATGCAACTAAGATCGATGCTTTATTAATCTACAGGCTGTAGGAGTTTATATGAAACGTGGTTTGACCAAAAATGAGCGCTTGAGAGGACAAAGCAGAGATATGTTAAACTAGAGAGAAACATGAACCAATAGTGTCATTCCATTTGCTGAAAGAAACTCAGCAACTATGGGTCTGCCCAGAGTGCAGTATTGTGGATGATGTGTATCATTCATTCATTCACCTTGTCCCTCCACTATGAAGTATTCACAGTTGACCCGTTTGCAGGAAGCCTGTATGGGAGAGTATGAAGTAGTTGATTAAAATGACTATGTTCTTTCTGCATTCATAATGACGTCGTAAGCCCTCTCTTTGTCGGATGTCCATGTTATGTACGCTTTCGAATCGAAGATGATAGCAGTTTCATTGCCTAGAACCTTGGAATCAGCAGAAGTTATAATCACACACACCTTCAAAGTTTCCTAGTTTATCTGGAAACCAGGATTTCATATTTTAATTTGTTAATTTTTCCAAGAGCACGTCTTTTTTTCTCACAATACTTCTAATGTTCCATTTTTGATTAAAACCAAAGTCAGTAAATCCCGTCAGTTCGCCGTCTGTAATGTAGGGCCGGTTTGTTTCTGCTGGGTATACTTGTAATCTAATGTGTAGGCAGGCAGATGATTGACCTGTTGTGTGTTTGCATGGTGTAGGGGATGCCTATTTTTGAAACTCTTTTAGACCGCCTTTATCTGCTTGCAGCTGTTTATTGAATATTGACAGCTAACTTTGCAAATATTGAAGTCTTTCAGATATTAACCACCACAACTGAATTATCTGGTAGGTGGAAACGTTGATCGTCCACCACCACAACCGGCTACCTCCTCACGCTCGCACACTCTGAATGTCAACACTTGAACAAAACGGAGCCCAATTAACTACCACCATAAATCTGGAGCTGCCAAGACTACTAGCTAGTAGTTATGATTCGGAGAAAACATACGATAATGGCAAGTAAGAATGTCACCCTGACATATAACGACACATATTGGTAGTGACAGACATAATAGAAGGAACGACGCAACAGAAGACTAACCAATCAAGTGCATTCAATGATATCACTGACTATTTGGTATCTTCTTTACTGGTCATCGAAAAGAACATTAGTCTTGTCATTATAATTCATTCACGTGTGATCGGACTAGAATACACTGTCGTGATAGCCTTCTCAGTCGAGACCGAATATAGGATGATGCGACTTCGGAGTGGTAACTGTCTATTGTAATCCTTTAGATTATGGCTGACTTTAGGATGATGCGACTTTAGAGTGGTAACTGTCTATCGTAATCCTTTAGGTCATGACTGACTCTAGGATGATGCGACTTTTGAACGGTAACTGTCTATTGTAATCCTTTAGGTCATGACTCACTTTAGGATGATGCGACTTCGGAGTGGTAACTGCCTATTGTAATCTCTTTAGGTCCTGACTGACTTTAGGATGATGCAACTTCAGAGTGGTAACTGCCTATTGTAATCCATTTGAGTCATGACTGACTGTAGGATGATGCGACTTCGGAGTGGTAACTACCTATTGTAATGCCTTTAAGTCATGACTGACTTTAAGAGGATGCAACCCTGAAGTAGTGACTCTCTACTGAGCTTCTCATTGTATCTCTCCCGCGATGTTGTCATTTCACTTCTGTGTTGGAAAGACTTCTTTCCTACTACACACTTTGTACTAAACGACCATTTTGAAACGCTTCTAATGCTGAAGTTTGAATTTGGATTTCAAATGATAATGTAATATCAGAAAAATGAATGCAGTAACAGCATAAGAGACAGAAATAATAACAAACATGATACTATCAACATATACAAACTATCTCAAAAAAGCTTTTTGTTAAACAATGCCTGCTTAGGCCATGCGCCGCCTCACAAAACCGGGCAAAGTAGACCATTGATTTATTAACACTGTGTAAGATAATGTATCTAAAATCGAAAATATACATTTAACTAGCGACATCTTGGCATATTTTAGCAAATAGGCATTAGGACTGGACAATACCAAAATAAATTATTAAAAGTCAGTCAAAAATGAATTGAATCTAATTTCTTTTTACAATTTTCTAATTTGTACATTAGGTCAGGTCAGGTCATTCTGCAACCGGTGAAGTCTTTTGGACATACATGAAGACCTCCCCACAACACCACGCCATCCCTCTCTCTCAGCGGCCGCTGCCTGTGCCTCCTCTGATCAGAGATTGATCCATTCTTTTATGTTGTCCTCCCACCTCTGTTCGGGACGAGATCTTGGTCGTCCTCCTTGCACCATGCCATGCAGGATCGTATTTGCAAGATCTCGATATGTGCCCGTACCAAGCAAGTTTCTTTCTTTTAACAGTTGCCAAATGGTTTTCAAAAGACCCTATTGCTGTTGTAATTCTTTCTTGTATTTCCTCATGTGTAACTCGATCTTTGTACGTGACGTTCAGTAGTGTTCGGAAACATCTATCTAAAAGGCATGTATCATTCTCTGTTAGTCAACTGTAATTATTCATGTCTGACAAGCATAGAGGAATATTGACAAGACCGATGCACGCATTAATCTGATCTTCGTGCTTATGGCTAACCATTTATCTTGCCAGATTTTGTTACGCTGTGCAAGCGTCGCTATTGTCTGCGATATTTTGCCTTACACCTCACGTTGATCCTTCATCCCTGAGAATCGAACGTAGATATTTAAAACGGTCAACCACTTCGAGTTCATGGCCATTAGCTTTTACCCTCGATGTTGCTGGTCATTAATTTAGTCTTTCCTGCGTTAATCTCCATACCATAGTCCAGTGCTGTTTCATCGAGCCTTCTGACCCATTCCTTCTCAGTTCTGTTGTTGTGCCCGCCAACCCGTCGAAGGCATCTGCAAATCGAATGTTCCTAATCGTTCTGTCCCATATCTGGACAGTACCAGCATGACCTCTAAGTGCCTCACTCATAATTCATTCAAGAAATATGTTGAAACGTGTTGGGCAGAGTGTACAACCCTGTCTCCCACCAACTGAAGAGCGAAATCAGTCCCCGTGCCTCCCATTCACAAGAACTCCGCTGGACGACTTGTTATACAGATGTTCAAGGAACTCTATAATATTTCCACTGATTTTATACCTCCTTATAGTTGCCCATGGCGCTTTGTGCCATACCATATCAAACGCCTCCTTGAAATCAACAAACACGAGATGCAATTTTTTGCTGTTGTTCTTGATATGTCTCGTTTGGCAGTCTTAAATTAACGTTTTCTTCATGGGTGAATATTGGCCGGTTGTCTTTTGGCGGAGCCCTACTCCCCTCTAAGCCGGTGTGAGTCAACATCTGCATCTGACCTTGTGGAGCCCGTCTCCCCTCCAAGCCGGTGCGGGCCAACATCTGCATCTGACCTGGTGGAGCCCGTCAGATCGGGAAATATTTTACAAAATATTTAGTATTAATATAATTTTTTTGCAACTTTCTAATTTTACAACATATTTGGTATTTTAAACTTCATTAGGTTGAGATTGAAGCAAAAAGTATTGTTTAAACATTGATCATATTGCTCTTAATTGCCGTTGGATGGAATCAAATATTAATATTTGAACTCCCACTTCGTTGTATTTGTTTCGCTGTTCACGTAAAAGTTCAGTTTTACAATCAACACAGCTGCAAGCTCTCCAGAGTGATTTCAAATAAATTATGTTCTGCATAATTAATCATGAACGTTTAAAAATCTTGTTTATAGTGCTGACAACCAAGAATGAAAGCTATCAGTTACCATCTGGTATTTAGTCTCCTGCAGTACGTATACAGTCACTGTAAAGTATATATTGGGTAAAATGGCATTTTTCGGTTTACAATATTAATAACACTGGTGACTTTTTGTCTGGGTACTCATATTTACCCACCTGTAAATTGGTATTTGAATTACTTTTGTAAAAGTAAAAGCTCAGACATTATAAAGAAGTCTCTAACACGTTATCGCTGATGGCAGTGTCTATTATGCGACTCGCATTGCCTAATTTACTACTCTGTCGTTGTACACTAACCACAAAGAGCTGACAGCAGTGAATTAAAACAATTAAACCAAATCTGATCTCTCGACCCCTACACATATCATTACAGCAGAACGTGCCCAACCATTACAAAAATATGTATGTTTCTTTACCTCCATAGTCGCATTTTATCACAGGATTGGAAGATGACCCTTACCATGCCCTTGAAATTCCTGGGTACCACTCCAACATGGCGTGACATCATTGGGACAGCGTTAAAGCATAAACTTTGATAGGCACAAAGACATTGTGTGATATCATTGGGACAGCATTGCCACATACGCCAGGAAATATACTCTGATAATGCTGTGATATCGTTGGTACAGCATTGCAACGTACGCTAGGAAATATTCTCTGATATGGAGTGATATCGTTTGGGACAGCTTTACAGCATAAGCTAGGAAATATACTCTGATATGGTGTAATATCATTGGGACATCATTACAACATGCTAGGAAATATACTCTGATATGGTGTGATATCATGTAACTAAGTACGCTGCGACAGTTTGGAAAAAACTGCACCTGCCAAACATTTTGATACAGCAATAAATAAGACTGGTCGGATTGTTACAAGATGCATACAATCCACATTCGCGTACAAGACACACGAAAAAGTGTCGAATCAGAAACTAAAAGACGTAAACACGTAAACGACCAAAGGCATCGTATTTTAGGGCACCAATTGCAGGATGAAAAACTAAAATCTAGGTAAAGTTTCCTACAGTCAACACAACCCGTACAGACGTGTTTCAGAAAATGTCGCATCAAAACAGGGAAAGATCTGACGTAGGTCCCTTGGATCGAGCTAGTTGAGAAACTTGAGTCTGGACACACCATGGAAGACACGAGGTTGACACTGAACTGGTGTATCGGAATGTAGGAAGAACGTAAACAAGATGAGGATACTGGGATGATGAGACTTGTGACTGTAGAGAAACACAACTCAAACCATATGATGATCTGCTCATGCTTCTGGAAACATGTAATATGGATGCCAGGTTCAAGAGGAACGACACGGCAATCCACGTCGCTGAACATTAGAACATGATTTTTGGTGCGGTTACCGGGACACGAATAGTAAATAAGTACGAGGGAAAGTCATTATGAAACAGTAATATAATTAATAACATTTTTACAAGAGTAGACTCCAAAAATGTGTTTTGTCTTATTGTTCGATATAGTTCCCGTGCCTGGCAACACACTTTGTCACCTGTCCACTACCTTGTGAATAACCTCTAGACAAAATGTCTTTTGATGTAACCTCCAATGTTGCATCTTCTCCATTACGTTTTTGTCATCTGCAAAGATCTGACCTCGCAACTGTTCTTTGATGGGTCCAAAAAATTGAAATTCCGATGGCGTCAAGTCAGGACTGTTTGCTGAATGATCCACGACTTCATATTTTAAAGAGCACGAAATTTATACACTAAATAAGCAGTCGTATGTAGACGAGCGTTGTCGTGCAGCAGCGATACAGCTTTTGAGAGAAGTTCCCCGCGTTTCGGTTATGTCAAAGACGCTCTCAAAGTGAGGGCTACATGGGTTATGTAATCAACGTTCTACAAGTGAGGATTACTTAAGCTGTGTCAAAGATGTTCTGAAAATGAGAGCTACATGGGTTATGTAAAAGACATTCTGAAAATGAGTGCTACATGAGTTATGTCAAAGACGTTCTGAAAGTGAGTGCTACATGAGTTATGTCAAAGACGTTCTGAAAGTAAGGGCTACATGGGTTGTCAACGATGTTTTGAAAATAAGGTGATTAGATTGTACATCAACAATTCTGTTGAGTAAACTGTCTAATCAAACTACATATGTTTGTTTCATAAGTGCATTCACCTTATTTCGCTCGTCATATACTTTCATCCGCATTTTCTTATGATGTATATTCTCATTAAAATGCAATCCACGTCGCATACGATAAGCTGTTCACAGTTTCTATGGTCAATCTAGAGATCGATAATTCTTAGTTCCAAGACGACATCTATGGCGAACAAAATGGCAAATTCAATGTGTGTATGTGTATACATGTATATATATATATATATATATATATATATATATATATATATATATATATATATATATATATATATGCATACATATACATAATATTATTTGTGTGTAGTTTGCTGCAACATGTTGTTTTATTCTACACTTTACTTCCCAGACGAGACATTTTAGAAGCCATTAAATATATTACGAAAAATGACAACACGTTGGCTATATGGTACAAAGTGCAGGTGTCCTCAAGTAGTAGAATACAAAATGTTAATTAAGATGTGCCACAGAACCAGTGGGTTAGATCTTTATACATTCAACTTATTACCGCTTAGCAACGTTAGTCACTAAGTACCAACAATGAAATAGCTATCTTTTAAAGAAAAACAACGGGAGTAACAACAGTCCTATACACACAGGAAAAGTTCAGACCAGCTAGGTACACAAGGAATAATGTGGACCGAATGCCGTTTCCAGGGATACGGATTGTTCAGAAACTGGGGATCTATAGATCCAGGCTGTAGGCGCATGCGTGCCTAACTTCAGGGCAGATCGATCATGACTACTTTGATAAACAAGAAACCTTTTAATCGCAAAATTGTGTCGTCTTTTGAAGTTTCAGGGAAGTTCTAGAACGGAGGTTCAGCAAAGAATGGCAATTATCTGCCGAAAACAGTTATTTCCACTTTTTTGAGGTGGAAGAGTTTACATATTTGCTGCACATAATGTGTAATATTATATTGAATAATATTATTTTATTTGTTCTGATCGAAATCCCAAATACTTTATTAACATATCATTGTTAATATTAGTTATTAAATCCTTTACACTTCCAAATGAAAAAGAAGGCATGTACCTAAATGATAATTAGACGACTATAAAAACACGTAAAGCTAATCAATATGGTCGGCTGTACTGGTGAAATTATGTCCCAATAGACCATACTTGCCAACTGTTGTTGGGGACACGGGGTAGAGGTAGAACATGGCTCATATTTAAAGCATAATAAAACAAAGGAAATAGAAGATAACTTTCTTTCCTTCTGTTTCTTCTTTATCATCTTCTTCTTTTTCTTCTTCTTCATCTTCTTCTTTTTTCAAAATCGTCTCTTTCTTCTCGGGTACCTGATTTCATTTGCCTTCCTCTATACTTCTTTGGAAGTTTCACTTTACTCCCCTTTACTTGTATCCATTTGTCCTCATTCAATCTTTCTTCTTGTTCTTGTTCTTGATTTAGAATTAAACCTCTTCTATGATTCGGTGGTCGTCTGCGATCATTATTAATGTATGTGGTTATAAAGTTATTTTTGTCTGTTTGTGTTCTACCTTGATGTAAGTAAGTCGCATGTTCTTATACAGAACGTAGCTTCTTATAACCGCCACCTATTTGGCTGTTATACGTTTCTTGGCAAGTGTGCAGTACGGTTAGGTTGCCATTACTTTCCGTACGTGGAAGAGCATTCACCTGAGAAAAAAATCCAGTGTCTGCCAAACTGGACACAAGTGGGAATCGAACCCGGAACGTTAAGATTGTGAAAACCGAGCAAGTTTCATCCCTAGACCACGCAGCCTTCCTTCCTTGATGAGGTGTACAAAATACATGTGTCAGGATCGATCTCGGCATTTATTCCATTGTCACATGTAAGGAAGGACACAAGGCTCTGGTAAGGTAGAACACTTTTTGTTAGGTGTACGTCTAGCTGAATCTCTTAATTCATCTTTCTCTGTCTCTCACTCTCTTTCTTTCTCTCTCTCTCTCTCTCTTTCTTTCTCTGTCTCTCTCTTTTTCTTTCTATCTTTCTTTCTCTCTCTCTCTCTCTTTCTTTCTCTGTCTATCTCTCTCTGTCTATCTGTCTCTCTCTTACTCTCTCTCTCTCTCTCTCTCTCTCTTTACACATACATATATATATAAATATATATATATATATATATATATATATATATATATATATATATATATATATATATATATATAAACACAGATTGTAGCCACATGGAGGCCACGGGTTTGCCTAGTATCCACAAATTACTTTACTTTCTATTATGTTGTTTGTTGTAGACGTTTTCAGAGAGTACAAGAACACGAGTCTTTGTGATACTCGTCGAACACAAACAAGCAGACTTTGAGCTCTCTCAAGTAATCGTCACCTCTTGTACACAGCCATGTCCTAACTCTACTTCGACCCAATGCTTGGTCATTTTTCACAAATCTGGCCATGTAAAATCCCTGGATAAGACCGGCTCTCATGTTTTTCACTCAGAATGAACGCGTAACGATGCGATGGATTCTCAACATGTTAAACCACAAGCAGATTGTTAAAGATGCGGTTACTCAAGTTCGACCGCTAGCTAGTACATTCTAAGGCTGCATGTGTCAAGGATATTTCACACTTTATCAGGTCTTGCGTGTTGATCTATCTATGACATTCACGCACGATCATCATAAGTTTCATTACATCTTTCAATGTCTGCATCTGACGTTCTACCTTTTATTCTGAGTCTGCAGCAACATTATGCATTACAAACAGCACCATCGTCTTTACTGTCAGTTCATTCTCACGAGAAAAGGGCGTGGCACTGGAAATACAAATGACGTTATACTGCTATAAGAAGATATATTCTCTACCTGATGCACACAAACTCTGAGTTTGATATTAACAAAACTCACCAGATTCTATTTTCTGGACATCTTCATGGACTCACATCAGGTGCAGAGTTGATATGTTTGTTTTTCTATTTTGCAGTGATCCCTGCGTTATATATTCGTATTTATTTGCTGAGAACTTGAATATATTTCAAAGAGACTGACGTGAGCATCTTATTTATAAGAATTGATAATAATAATATCATATGTTATTGTCCAAATATAAATATTAACTAGCTTTGCAAATAAAGTATACGTTAATGCTGAGTTTAGAAGAGGTGTGTATACTTTTTTAATACGCACTATTTTGTCGATGTAAACATTGATACGGTGTAGTAATGTATGTACTGAATTTAGAAGAATAAGTTATGTACAGTGCGCGGCTATGAATTCTCGAACATGTGTTGAGACCTGCGAGAGTGGGGCACCTTGGAAGACATGCACACCCACCCGACTGAGCAGAATCGAACGTGCACTGCGCGTGTAGCAGATATTTATTGGTTAGGACCCTTTCGTTTGATCAGCAATCGAAGGTCCACTGCACTGAGATACCGAAGCTGTGTTCAAATAGTGTTTAGTTCAGTATTTTATGAATTCATGGATACAAGCTGAATTTAAATATTGACATTGTGAGTGGTAGCAATCACGAACATGGCTAATAACTTCTCGTACATCACATGCACACTGTATAATGATGGCTGAGTTAAACAGGTAAAGATCGTCGCATTGCGGTCACCGCCAACGTAAATAACGTGTTAGAGAAAACATTATAATAGGTCTGAGCTTCTCCTGAAGTAATAATACCAGTTGCCTTCCTCGGTGCCTTGTCAGTCCTAATTGAAAATCAGACAACAATATACAGCTGGGTTGATTTGAGCACCCAGATAAAATGTCATCATCAGTATTAAGATTTGAGGCCGACGAAAGATATTATACATAATATAGACATTGATGCAGCGATTGGGTACGAGCTGCTGTTAATGATATGTGCAGGAGACAAGAAACCGGATTTTATTTGATAGCTTTCATTCTTAGCTGTCAGCACTTTATAACAAGATTTGTAAACCTTCATGATTCATTATGCAGAGCAAATTTTGAATTAAATCACTCTGGGGAGCTTGCAACTGTGTTGATTATAAAACTGAATTTTTACGTGAACAGCGAAACAAATATACCAAAGTGGCAGTTCAAATATTAATATTTGATTCCAGCCAACGGCGATTAGAAGTAATAGGATTAATGTTTAACCAATACTTTTTACTTCAATCTCAACCTAACGAATATTTATATACTAAATATATGTTGTAAAAATATGAGTATTGGAATGCAATAAAACTCGACTCTTTTATATCTGGTTTTAAAATGCAAGTTTTGGTTTTGGCAGTCACAAGTAAAATGTCTATTTTAGATTATCTTACCGACATATTATTAACCAATCAACAATTTATTATGTCAGATTTTGTGAAGCTTGAAACAGAACAACGTTATGGACATCATCTGTATTTGTTGATATTATTTGTTATTATTTCTCCTTCTCTTATTTAGGATCTGCGTTCATCGCTTTGAAATGTGATAAGAATTTCAATCAAAATTCTAAACGCTGTTTGGTCTAGTGATTGGTGCTTAACCTCTGGTCCAAACGACTGAGCAGAACATGCTTGTCAAGAGGGTCTTTGTAATTATGTAATGATTTATATATTCTAATTCGATCACATGTGAATCAAATACAACAACCTTATTCGCTGACCAGTAAATTAGATACTAAATATAGTCAATGATGTCCCTATTTTACTTGTCTGGTTAATCATACGTTTCCTTTCCTTATATTCTCTTTTTTCCCCCCACCAATATACATCACCATCTGTCAGAGATTTTTAATCATATCTACAACAACGACGTTCTATCTCTGAAGTGTATCATTAACGGTCATAAATCGCCATCTTGGATATCCTTCTCAGAAGTCAGATCCAAGTAACTCAAAATTTGTGATGGTAGCTGAGTGGGCTCCATAATCTTCAATAATTAAGGACTAAAATGGCCGCTATAGTTGAAGGATTTGTCAGTTTACAATAGACAACCCTGAAACAAAAAATGTTGACCTGTGTTGTTTCTAAATTGAAACATCAGGCAAAGACACAACAGGTCAATCGCTTGTTTGTCTACAAACTAAATTACAAATATAGGAAACACAACAATCAGACTGACATTACAGACGACGAAATGGTACGAATTATGGACTACAATTTTGTAATGTAGAGCAGCAGAAGCTTCGACAGAAGGGAAGACGACCGCATTAAAATAATGAATAAATCAAAATGAGAAAAGATAATATATGACAGGAGGGGGATGTATCGTCATGGTAACATGGATCTTTGCAGCAGTTCACACCATCGGCAGAGCTAAAGGGGGTGTGGATTGTAATGTGGTCATAAATGAGAAGAACACCATCAACGGAGGTACATGTAGATCTTAACATATTATGGGGCCGAACTTCCAAGTAGAAAGTGACACTGTCAACATCACTCTTGTTTATTCTTCAAATGAGGCCGTAGACCAGATATCAAAGAAACATTCTTCGAGCTCGTTGAAAACATAGTGGTTAATTATCATGACGAAATTATGCTTCTTGGAGATATCAGCTCAAGTGTGAAAAATAATCATTTAAGATGGGACAGTGATGCGGTGAAGATGGACTGAATGGTAATGAAAAGAAACTCCAGAGGCAGAGTGCAAAATGTTGTCCTTACAGATACAAAGTTCCGTCACAATCACATACACACATATACACGATTTTAACCGAAAGGAACGAGAAATCATACCATCAGGGGAACGATTAATTAAGTATGTGAAAGATAGGGAGGCAACTTGGCCTGCTGGTAAAACGTCAGGTTTAACAATCCCTACATACGGTACGAATCCAGCTCTGTTTAGTTTAGCAGATACCTGTGATTTTTCTTTGTGTGATCGCTTCTTCACGCACGGATAGTAATGGCAACCTACCGTTGACATACCTGCCAAGAAACATTTGGTAGTTAGATATTTTGGCAGTTGTAAGAGCCACGTTCTGCAAAGGAAATGATGCTTACTTTACTTTTATTTTTTGTGAAAGATACCAGAGTCTGGAGAGGACCAGAAGTCGGACTTGATCACTTCCTCATGGCAATAAAGATATTTGAAAATATTTTTTTAGTCAAAGAGTGGTGAATGCTTGTAGTGCATTGTCACAGGAAATAGTGGAGGCAGGGTCAATTAAAGTATTCAAGAATAGATTGGATTGATTCGCATACTTCTTAGATCAAAAGAATGTAAAAGAAACTTGTTCTATACAAACTCTGCAGAGTCTTTATAAAGACTTTAAGGTACGTTAAGAGAACAACCACCGAAAGAGCAACCACAACAAAACAGTGTTAACAATCATGTAAGGAAACCCACACTGGAGAGGTAAAAGCAAAATAATAGACTTAAAAGATAAGAGAATCAGAAGTTCAGACCAAACATAAGATGCGTATATGGACAGCTGAGTGAAATACAGAGGCAACACACGAGGATCAAGAATTTTTCTGCTTAAAATTCAAGACTTTCTTCATTGCAGCTACAGCAGAAGCAAGCTGTGAAGTAGTAGTCAAGGAAACTGTAAAACTATAAGGAGGATACACTAGTGCCTTGTGTTTATGAGCCTGGCAGTACACTACAGCCAGGACGAAACGGGTCCACCTTCACAATAAGGGGGGGGGGAGGGTCTCAAAAAAGAAAAGAGACATACAATTATGCTGGGAGAACAGTCCGGAAAATTTGTTAAGCCGTTCACATACTTTAGCTCTAAAACATACCAGAAGAGAGGTATGAAAGAAGAACTGGCGGTTAAATGTGAATTGTTTCATGCCATATAAGTGAATTCCTCGGCAAACTAGAAATAAGTCAGAAAACTAAGATGGCAGCATACGGCTTCAAGAACGGACATGGAATAATATGATGATTTGCAGACTGTTCCTACAGTTTTACTCTACTCTTGTGAATCTCTCTTCATTCATGAAAGTGGTTGCACATATTAAAGACAAAATGTTATGACACGTTAATCAGGAAAATAACTTTGTCTTTGTTACTGAGAGAACATTTTTGATCAAGTGAACATAACTTAATCACAGAGAATCTTGAAGACAATAGAGAACATGGTCAGCTTGTGAACAACATAATATCTGATCATCTAATTGTATCAGTATGCTGTATCTGTGGACACCATAATAGCTGATAGTCTAATTACCTCACTATTCTGTACCTTAGAACACTATAATAGCTGATAATCTAATTGCTTCTGACCAATGATATCGTTAGATGACGAGAGTGTTTGATGCTTTCTTTCGTTGGTCATCTACGTGACCGTTGGTCCTTTTAATCTATGTCTCAGTGGTGTTTATTTAACACTGTCAAGCCACCATTTTCGTAGTTTCTTCTTGCTCTGAGGCTATGCTGACTGTTCTCTCAAGCTCGAGAACGGATCGTTTTGGAGATAGTCTTGCCTTATGCCCACACATCTTTATTCAGTTGTATTTGATATATTGTTTTGTTACCGCTTTCTGTGGGTATTCTTTCTTTCTTCCTCATACTATTCTAGTTCTAGTGACCATAGCTTCTTTAACCAGCATCTCATTTCAAATGTTAGGAATGATATTTTGTGCATGCATCGTAGTCTATGTTGGGCACTGATAACAAAGAGTTGAATGATTTCATCGTGCGTTGTTTTTATTTCCATTGAAATCTACGAAACGACAATATCTGATATGTTATTGCATTTTCTTTTTTAGTTTGTTTTTCTATTGCCCTGTCGGTTCTGCCAACGTCTGCCATTGTTTGCCCATCAAGTACAAGCCCTACCTCGCCGTCTTTGTTTTAAAGAGGAAGGCAAACATAAACAACACCCACAATAGTACATGAAGCGGGAAACAGTCACACGCAAACTAATATAAATGCAGCCTGGTAAATCATATATCTGATATGATAGCAATTTAGGATTACAATCTTTGATTCATAGAGACATATGTTCATCAACACACTTCATTCTGTGGAAATCAATTTTTGCAATTACTAGTACAAAATCGATATAGTTCGCGTCTCGATGTTCGATATCAATTTAAGATAATCCGAGTTTCTGCGTCGCCATGTATTTCTTAGTCACTTTTCAAAAGTTTATTTTTACGCCAGGTGAAATATTGGGAAAGTAAATTGTACAAAGCTATGCCAGTTTTTGAATTTCCTACATTAAGATCATAAACTGCGCTTTTGACAGTCCGTAAAACGAGAATAATTCCATTGTTTGCACATACCTATCTGAGTTCTTAGTAAATCTATATTCAGTTGCACTATCTGCGTCAGACTGAATAGCACAGATTAACTTGTAGGAGGAGGTTGAAAACTATCAACATGAAAATGTACAGTCAAAATTAAATCTAAGGAGAACGTTATTTTTTTTTTTTTTGGGCGTTCGCCTTATTTCTCTAATCCCCAAGGCGGTGTGCATTGCACTGCGTTTTTATTTTGCGCCTGTCGGCCCAGTGCATCCGACTTCAGCATGCATTTTATGTAAGGGTCTGCTTCCTCCTGCATTTTCTAAGGGTTTGCTTCCCCGGGGTAACGGCCGGTGCTGAGATGGGGATCGAACCCAGCACCTTATGGTTGTGAGCCGTGTCACATAACCACTAGGCCACGCCGTCCCCTCGGAGAACGTTATGAATCTCAGCGTGTGTTTCCATTTTTGATAATGGTAACTTCCACAATACCATGCCGTTCACATTACTGAATACCTTAACAGAGAATACCGTAACTTTCACAATATCATGCCGTTCCCATTACTGAATACCTTAGCAGAGAATACCGTAACTTACACAATATCATGCCGTTCACATTATTGAATACCTTATCAGAGAATACCGTAACTTTCACAATATCATGCCGTTAACATTACTGAATACCTTAACAGAGAATACCGTAACTTTCACAATATCATGCCGTTCACATTACTGAATACCTTAACATAGAAACTCCATCTAACATGTACTATATGAGTGTGTTTATTTTGATTCTGTAAAACAAACAAATTGCTTTATTCTCTTCAAACTGACTAACAGACGCCTCAGAGCCGATCCTTTGTTGTTTTTAAAGCAACTCCTATTGGCAAGGAAGCTCCTGTGGTGACATGATGTAATGATTATCCCCTAATCACTGGGCGTAATGAAGAAGGTGGTCTGTCACCTATTGCCTGTTTTACGGTTTTCAGCGGACTCACTATTTACAGAATCACAGCTACGATCCCTACTTTGTTGTCCACCCTGGTGTAACACAGAATGTTTCAAGGTTCATGGTCGTGAATTGTGGTCTTGGTAAGCATGATGTACCTGGCCCTGACTTGAGGTGGGGTCTCAGTATGCTGTACCTGGCCCTGACTTGAGGTGGGGTCTCAGTCAGTATGCTGTACCTGTGCCTGACGAGAGGTTGGGTCTCAGTAAGCTGTACCTGGCCCTGACTTGAGGTGGGGTCTCAGTCAGTATGCTGTACCTGTGCCTGACGAGAGGTTGGGTCTCAGTATGCTGTACCTGTGCCTGACTTGAGGTTTGGTCTCAGTCAGTATGTTGTACCTGTGCCTGACGAGAGGTTGGGTCTCAGTATGCTGTACCTGTGCCTGACTTGAGGTGGGGTCTCAGTCAGTATGCTGTACCTGTGCCTGACGAGAGGTTGGGTCTCAGTATGCTGTACCTGTACCTGACTTGAGGTGGGATCTCAGTCAGTATGCTGTACCTGGCCCTGACTTGAGGTGGTGTCTCAGTCAGTATGCTGTACCTGGTCCTGACTTCAGGTGAGGTCTCAGTCAGTATGCTGTACCTGGTCCTGACTTCAGGTGAGGTCTCAGTCAGTATGCTGTACCTGGCCCTGACTTGAGGTGGGGTCTCAGACAATATGCTATACCTAGCACTGACGTGAGGTGTGAACTCCGTTAGTATGCTGTACCCGGCCCTGACGTAAGGTGTGAACTTGGTCAGTATGCTGTACCTGGCCCTGACGTGAGTTGTGAACTCTGTCAGTATGCTGTACCTGGCCCTGACGTGAGGTGTGAACTCTGTCAGTATGCTGTACCTGCCCCTAACGTGAGGTGTGAACTATGTCAGTATGCTGTACCTGCCCCTGACGTGAGGTGTGAACTCTGTCAGTATGCTGTACCTGGCCCTGACGTGAGGTGTGAACTCTGTCAGTATGCTGTACCTGCCCCTGACGTGAGGTGTGAACTATGTCAGTATGCTGTACCTGCCCCTGACGTGAGGTGTGACCATGATAAGTGATTCTGATGTGAGCAACATAGCAGCTGAGCCGCTCCATCAATGGACGATTTAGATTTAGATTTTTTTGTCAATGCAGTCTGAACACGTACAATCTAAGTACTTAGACAACGCACAGTAAATCAGGCAACAGAAGTGAATTATAGATAATTGACATTCTATTGATTGAGCTCTGTCAGTCCATTTAAGATCTGCCAATAAAAATTGTGTTATGCATGTTTTAATTAGCCTATCCGTTCACACTCAAAAACTCACATCTATTGAATTCGATCACGATATTCGGGCAGAGACCTTTTCATCTTCACTTTTTCTAGCGAACAGCCACACTCAACACACACAAACACGCGCTTTCACACACACATACACAAATAGACGATGGCCTGAATGCTCGAGTGTATTGAAAACAACAGAAATCTAACATTTCCTGCTACTGTTTGTAGTTGCAATTAAAAAGAGTGACGAGTCAGGCTGGCTAAATGTCTAAGCGAGCCAGAGCATGTGTAGCAAACACTTTAGAGACATAGTACAACAGATAAATATATATTGGACACTCAGTAGGACCAATAAATTCCCTTCGTGCAATGACCTTAGTGTTTATGAAAGAGAAGAAGGTCAAGGGATTTAATACAGGTTCATAAGTTAATTAAGGGATAGGATCAATTAGACTATAACACGTTTTTTCAAAGTACAGCTGGCTCAAGAGCAAGAGGGAACAGCTACACATTAATTAAGAAAAGTTCCAGATTAGATATTAGGATACATTTGTTGTATCAAAGAGTGGTGAATACTAGGAATGCATTGTCACAGAAAATAGTCGGGCAGGGTCAGATAATGCATTTAAGAATAGATTGAATGCACATAGTTATTTTTAGATTACCTGAAGCAGAAGAAACTGGTTATGTACAGACTCTGCAGAGTCTTCTGAACCAATATAAAGAAATTAAGTTACGTTAAGCTATGTTTTGTTCAGTCAGTTTCGTTTCTTTGAAATCAGAAGACTTTGTTCTCTAGCTCTTCTAACATGTCCTACACCTGAGTTATTAGGTCAGTTTTAGTATGCTCTACCGAGGCTCTAAAAGCGGGTGTTATCACATCTATATTATTCCTGGTTCTAATTCTTACTTCTTGTGATTGTCATTGGTCAAACAAGATCTTAACATTTTTTCCAGTATATAAAAAAAATATTCAGCGTTTCCCGAGGTAAGAGTATGTATATACTACCGACACATCATTAAATTACAATTCGCTCCGATGGCCTAATTGAGAGTGACAAATTACCCAATGTGTAGATATTTTCAGCTGTGAGAGTCCAATAGTTAAGTTACTGGTCTACGATACCTCATTTCTTTCAAATGACTTGATATTTTAGGTTAAATGATTATTCTTGATTTACTTGTACTCGAACTTGGTAGTTTTACAGAATGAACTAAATGTGTACTACATTTTCTTATTTACTTTACCTGTAATTGGTTTATTTAATCTTCAGTTGCAGTTGTTTTTGCTTGGGCTATTAATTGATGTTTCTACTCACATTTTACATCTGTTGTGGCTTTAACATATCTGAAAATTGAACAAGTGTAATGTCTACTATGACGCTGTGTTTTGTCTTTTTTCCAGTAGTGATGTGTCTATTGTGATGGTGTGTTCTGTCTACTGTGATGGAGTGTTCTGTCTACTGTGATGGTATGTTCTGTCTACTGTGAGGGTGTGTTCTGTCTACTGTGATGGTATGTTCTGTCTACTGTGATGGTGTGTTCTGTCTACTGTGATGGAGTGTTCTGTCTACTGTGATAGTATGTTCTGTCTACTGTGAGGGTGTGTTCTGTCTACTGTGAGGGTGTGTTCTGTCTACTATGAGGGTGTGTTCTGTCTACTGTGATGGTGTGTTCTATCTACTGTGAGGGTGTGTTCTGTCTACTGTGAGGGTGTGTTCTGTCTACTGTGATGGTGTGTTCTATCTACTGTGAGGGTGTGTTCTGTCTACTGTGATGGTGTGTTCTGTCTACTGTGATGGTGTGTTCTATCTACTATGATGGTGTGTTCTGGCTACTGTGATGGTGTGTTCAATCTACTGTGATGGTGTGTTCTGTCTACTGAGAGGGTGTGTTCTGTCTTCTTTCCAGTTGTAATCTGTTTACTGTGATCGCGTGTTCTGCCTACTGTGAGGGTGTGTTCTGGCTACTGCGAGGATGTGTTCTGGCTACTGTGAGGGTGTGTTCGGTCTAATGTGATGGTGTGTTTTTTCTACTGTGAGCGTGTGTTCTGTCGATTGTGATGGTGTGTTCTGTCCACTTTGACGCTCTGCTCTCTCTTCGCTTTTATGTTGCAATTTGGACATTTGTTCCTTAGTAATGATTATTTTACATTTCAGCCTACTAGTAAGACTACGCCCTTTGCTTCAATGTATGATACTTACATAATAACCATCGTCCATATTGTTCTTTCAATTAGCGCCCACTTTGTGATATATATAAATATATATATATATATATATATATATATATATATATATATATATATATATATATATATATATATATATATATATATATATATATATATATATATATATATATATATATATATACTGTTTGTGCTGGGCGGGATTGTACGTTTCATGTTAAGAGAATGTTGAACCTTGATTTTTATTTCCTATCAAAAATTATTGATCCGTTCTTTTTCTGTCTCCAGCTATACAAAATAAACAATCGTGAAACTGTTTTTGCTTGTAACTGCACATTTCGTCTGTTTGCCACCATGTCAGTAATAGCTGTCCATCATCAAGAATATATTTGTTCATAATCAGAAATCAGGAATTGGTTTTTACTATGTCTGACCATTGGATACACATCCATAAACAGGCTGGTCTTACAAGTCCAAGATGTTATGTGTTACATTTCTTTTTTTCTACAATGTCCAGGAAGTGAAATAATATTCTCTTGAATTCAAATTCATTATCCAATAAGAGCAGATACAATAAAACACAGCTTTGTGCAGATCATGTGAATTCAGACAAGAGTTTCGAAAAATATAATTTTCCTTAACTCACTTCTAGCAAAACATTATCTTGGCTTTGTTCGTTCTCAACCTCCCGCTACCAAACCCTGAAAGGGCTTAAGTAGCAGAATGTAGTCCAGAGAACGGAATGTGTTGTGTTATCTGACACCTGAAAGGAGACAGACAACACCACATGTATCCTCGCAAAGCTCATATATCTATTCAAGCAATGTGTACAAATAGGAGTCCATAATCTTAGCTATCTATTCAATCATAGGGTAAATATAGCTGGGAATAATCTTAGCTTGCTATACAATCATAGGGTAAATATAGCTGTGAATAATCTTAGCTGTCTATACAATCATAGGGTAAATATAGGTGGGAATAATCTTAGCTGTCTATACAATCATAGGGTAAATATAGGTGGGAATAATCTTAGCTGTCCATACAATCATAGGGTAAATATATCTGGGAATAATCTTAGCTGTCTATACAATCATAGGGTAAATATATCTGGGAATAATCTTAGCTGTCTACATAATCATAGGGAAAATATATCTGGTAATAATCTTAGCTGCCTATACAATCATAGGGTAAATATATCTGGGAATAATCTTAACTGTCTATACAATCATAGGGTAAATATAGCTGGGAATAATCTTAGCTGTCTATACAATCATAGGGTAAATATGCAATATAAGCAAATGGTTAATTCAGGAGCCAATAAGATCAGCACATATACAAAAATAGAGCAAATTTAGTAGCCACTTAGCTCGGTTACCTATGCAAAAATAAAAGTTCGCCTAGGCATGTTTCGTCAGTCAAAAGCACCATGACCAATCATATCGGTGCTCTGCTAGGGGTGGGGGAGGGGGGGGGGAAGAGGGAAGTTGCTATATGTTGAAGACACGTGTTTCGGGGTCGGCCTCTCCTGCGCTTCCAGCGGGCTGGTTGGATACCTTAACACTTTGAACTGCCCTGACAAGGATCTAAAGAGCAAGAAAAATGTAAATTTAGTAGTCAATAAGTTCTGCTGTTTACATAAGCTAAGGGTCAATTTAGTAGTCAATAAGTTCTGCTGTCAAAACATGAGCTAAGGGTCAATTTAGTAGTCAATAAGTTCTGCTGTCTACTTAAGCTAAGGGTCAATTTAGTAGTCAATAAGTTCTGCTGTCAACATAAGCAAAGGGTCAATTTAGTAGTCAATAAGTTCTGCTGTCTACATATACTAAAGTTCAATTTAGTAGTCAATACGTTCTGCTGTCAACATAAGCAAAGGGTCAATTTAGTAGTCAATAAGTTCTGCTGTCTAAATATTCTAAAGTTCAATTTAGTAGTCAATACGTTCTGCTGTCAACTGAAGCAAAGAGTCAATTTAGTAGTCAATAAGTTCTGCTGTGTACATAAGCTAGGGGTAAATTTAGTAGTCAATAAGTTCTGCTGTCTTCATAAGCAAAGGGTCAATTTAGTAATCAATAAGTTCTGCTGTCTACATAAGGTAAGGCTCAATTTAGCAGCCAATAAACTCAGTTATCTTAACAATCATACATCTAGTAATGAACAACTTCAGCTATCTATACAAACATGCATTTCTTCTTCATCGTCTTCTCCTTCTTCTTTTTCTACTTCTTCTTCTTTTTTTGTCTGTATGATCTGGCTATATGGTGTAGCAGAGAAGCAGGATTAGTAGATTTCTTGTTATCGCCAAGTGGCAGACTTTAAAATATTTGGACAAGCAAAACATAGCCCAGAAAGTTAATAGAGTAGAAAAAATAGACTTCCCAAAAAAACTTGCCCTTAGGATCAACACAGATAGTAAAAGCTTCTTTTCTTATGTTAGAAATAAACAAAGAACTAAAGACAAAGTAAGCTGTCTCATAGATAGCACAGGAAACAATAAGTGAAAATAGGGAGGAAGATAATCTACTCCATAAGTACTTTGGCACAGTCTACACAAAAGATGACTGCTCCAAGATCCTAGAGCCTTTATATATTTTCAAAAGAGACATGGACACAGTAGGATTAATATCAGTGTGTATTACAAAGGAAATGGTTTTGAAAAACTGGTAGGGGTTGAAAGTGGATAAATGTCCAGGTCAAGATGGTATTTATAAAAAATTGCTGTTTGAAATTTAAAACCTGCTAAAAAACCATTGGCTATATTATGTTCCCAATCACTTGTGAGTTTAACTAGCATAGTCTGTCAATTGTTAGAGTTAATAATCAAAGAAAAAATATTGTAATGCACTTAGACAAGTTTAACCCAGTCATAAATAGTCAGCATGGGTTTACAAGAGGGAGATCATGCTTAACAAGTCTATTAGAATTCATGGAGGAGGTTACTAAAGTTTTAGATAAAGAGGAGCCAGTGGGTGTTATTTATCTAGATTTTTGCAAAGGCCTCTGATAGAGTACCTCATTACAGATTATTTAGAAAGTTAAAATCACAAGGAATATGTAGAGAAGTTGCCAAATGGATTGCAAATTGATTAATGGGAAGAAGGCAGAAGTGAGCATGAATGAGGAGTATTCTGAGTGATGTGAAGTAAAAAGGGGAGTGCCACAAGACGCAAGACTAGGTTTTTGGCCCAATTTTTGTTATATATATATATATATATATATATATATATATATATATATATATATATATATATATACATATATATGAACTATTTGGACATTAATATCAGATCCTTGATTACAAAATTCGAGGACGAAACAAAACTATGCAGTAGTGTCTCATATATAGCAGAAGTGGATATATTCAAGTCGGATTTAGATAAAATTCGAGAATGGTATGTGAGCTGGCAAATGGAATTCATTGTAGATAAATGTACAGTCATCTACATGGGTAGATCTTCTTCTTCTTCTTCTTCTGCGTACACAGTCAGACAGTAACCATTATTTTTTCGAAAAAAGCGGCGGTCATCCTGAGACTCTCGCCACTACCATAGAGCTTGTCTTGCAGTTCCACTGGCAATGGCCACATCTGCTCTCTCTGATCCCCGTATGTCGGGCAGTTCTGCAGCAGATGTTCAGTGGTCATTTTACCAGTACCGCACGGGCATTCGTCGGTACACCCTATCTTCAATTTGTTGAATAGGTGGTACCTCAGTCTATTGTGGCCAGTGCGAAGTCTGAAGACAACGACCTGCTCTCTTCGGTTCAACTGGTAATAGGCATCGTTTTTGGTGTAACCAGTATGTTCGGTTTCCCATTTGGTCATGTACCTGGCTTTGATAAGCCGTTTTGACTCTTCGTACGTCATACTGGTATCTGTTTGTGGTAGCCTTGCACCTTCTTTTGCCAGTCTGTCTGCCTCCTCGTTGCCTTGGATGTTGCAGTGTGACGGAACCCACTGTACCACTACCCTTTTTGGTGCGGACAGCTGGCACAGTTTGCAGAGTGCTGCTCTTAAGTCATTAAGCTCAGTGTTTTTCTGGCTTTTTAGCGCTGTGACTACGGCGAGAGCATCTGTCAGCAAGACTATGTGGCTCTCATTTTCACTGTGTGTTGCCATTTCTTCCACTGCCGCCCTCAGTGCCTCTGCCTCCGCTCTGAAATTGCTTGTGTACTTACCAGTAGCGAATGACAGTGTTATTTTTCTGCCATTATCTACATGGGTAGATCTAATATGGAACATAATTACAGAATGAGTGAGAACAAAATTAGAAAAATAGAAACGGAAAGGGGCCTAGGTGTTAAAATAGATCATATATTTAAAATGAGGGAGCAAGCCCAGGTAGCAGTGATAAAGGCAAATGCAATGTTAGGTATGATAAAAAGAAATTTAAACATAAGCGCAAGGAAGTGATAGTCAAACTGGATAAAGCGTTAGTTAGACCTAGATTGGAGATATGTGTTCATGTGGGAAGTCCTTATCGTAGAAGAGATATAAACATGATGGACAGGATTCAAAGAAGAGCGACAAAGCTGATAGTAGAATTCCAGAATTCCAGTTATGAGGAACGACCCAGAAAAAAGCCAGCCTACAGTGTCCAGAAAAGAGAAGAATTCGAAGTGACAATACAGGTATATACGATAATCAACAGAAAAGATCAATTAGACTATAACAAGTTTTTTTTGTCAAAATACAACCACATACAAGAACAAGAGGGCATAGCTGCAAATTAACTAAAGAAAGGTCCTGATTAGATATTAGGAAATATTTTTTTAGTCAGAGTGGTGAAGGCATTGCTTCAAAAAGTAGTGAAGGCAGGGACAATTAATGCATTTAAGAATAGATTAGATGCGCATAACTTTTAGGGCAAGTAAATTAAAGCCAAACTGAGAGTGCCTGAGATACCATTGACCACCGAGGTCGAGGTTGTCCTCTTGCTCGTGGACCCGAGACATCCAAATGATATGCTCCCTGTTCGGGTTGGTCATAATGCATTCTAACTAAACGAGGAAACCACTAAATATTTTTGTGCGTCAATGTAGTCACTAACTGGGCTTGTCTCCAATATATGCCTCAGCGTGGTGTTACAGATTCGGTCATGGGCTGGACTTCTCACACACAGCTGCTCTAAGTTCTGGATCTTACCCTTATGTGGTTCCGGTAATAGCCAAGGTTGACATTGGTAACACAATGTAATTGCTTTATATCAATGTCACTGCTGTGGAAACTTCTCTGCACGTGTTCACGCGATATTAACACATTATATGTCTTGTCTGTACTGATCATCTTGCCATTTTCGTTACAAGTAAAATTAGGATAGGGTGGGTGGTGTTATAGGCTTTCTCCATTTTGGTAAATGATGATCTGACCATCAGCAAATCAGTTCCTGTAGTAACTCCTTATGGAGGTTAGTCAACTGTTATTTTATCCATTACAATTATGAGCACGTGGAGAAATAAACACAACCCTGTCGTACACCACTCAGGCCTGGAAATGGATTTGTGATACAGGAATTCGTAAGTATTGCCCTCTCGCTGTTGACGTACGAGGCACGAATTTCATCCAGTAATTGACCCTCCATACCATATTCCTTCATTATTTTTCATAGCCTACATCGGTTTACCCAATCAAATGCCTTGTCCTGATATGTGAAGGCCACGTGGAGTTTCTAATTGTATTCTTGGTTTTCTTTACTTAACTGCCGGAGCGTAAGCATTCGTACATTCTCTGCTTTTCCGGAATCATGATTGCGAAGCACTCAGCCAGTGTGTCCACAATAGTCCGTACTCGCTGCTCAAATACCCGTGCGAAAATGTTTACTGTGGCTAAGAATGGATATCTCCCGATAAGAGCAGCGCTTCTTTCTGCTGTCCTTGTTTTTCCAAATAGGTACCACTACCACTCTTTACCAATCACCAGGTAATTTCCCTTCAATCCACACCTGATTAAAGATCTTTAAAAGCCATCTTACCCCTACATCGTGATAAGCTGTTATGAATCTGCCGATAAGTTGTCTACACCTGGGGTCTGTTATAACTGACTTTTTAAAATTGTCTCTCTGACTTTTTGCTCTAGTATGAATCTGTTGTTACGCGGAATATATTTGGAGGTTTGTACCAATGAATGATGTTACACAGATTCTATACCGGCATCTGCTCCTGCACTCTGGCAAGTAAGTCTGTAAATTACTCCCCCTATCTGTCTCTTATTATTTCAGGTTCATAGAGTGGTTGCCCTTCTCTGGCATTGACCACTGTGTAAGGACCATTGTTCATTCCTCAACCGCAGAGCACGAATTTGTCTGTAAAAATCTCTGGGAGATGTTGAACATGGCTCACTCAGTACGTCCTCATACTTCTGACAAGCACCTTTTATCATGGTGTACCATCAGTCTGGCTTAACGTCTACCGTCTTTATAAGAGGTATAGTCTTCTTCTCTCTGAAATGACGCCATTTCTTAAAAGATATTTTCTTGTCTGTGATTGCAGCCTTTATACTTTCATTCCACCATCTCGTCCGTTTCTTTATTATTCCACCTTTTCTAGTTGTACCACACTCCTTAGTCACATCACTCATTATAGCGGACTTGAAATTTTGTGATGTTCCTCCACTGTATATGCCATTCCTTCGTATTTCACTTCCATCTGATATTTGTAGTTTTCTCGAACTAACACACATGTCAGTCTTCTTGTATTAACTACCTCATGTAAGCAAGAATAACCTTTGTATGCTGCACACCCTGGCGAAAGTAAAGTAAAACTGGTCAATGGTCATTATCGATACTCAGATTGGGAGCACTGGTAATCAATCACCTTGCAATCTGTTACACATCGACCTTTGTGTACCCTAATGTAGCATACATTTAGTAGCCCATAATCTTAATTCTCTATACAATCATACATTTAGTCTCCTCTAATCTCAATTATCTATACAATCATACATTTAGTAGCCTACAATCTCAATTCTCTATACAATCATACATTTAGTCTCCTATAATCTCAATTATCGATACAATCATACATTTAGTTGCCTATAATCTCAATTCTCTATACAATCATACATTTAGGAGCCTATAATCTCAATTCTCTATACAATCATAAATTTAGTAGCATATAAGTTCAGCTAAACTCTACTATAAATGATTTCTTTGGTTGCAATGTAAAATTATTTCTAAGAATGTTCGATGTCGAACAAAGAATTACGTAGAAATTGTGTTTTTAGTTACCGTCAAATCTCGAAATTATTTTACATTTCAAAGGAAAAATGAAAGACACATTGGATTATCAGTAAACAGTAAAGCTATTGTCACTGAAGAACGTGGCCCAGCTATTAAAGCAGCAATGCCAATATTTATGTAAAACTTGAGAACTGTTATTCGTATCTGGTCACAAGGCTTGAAATAATCTGCCTGGAAGTCTGTGCCATTGATTTCTGTAACTGGATGATATGGAGCGACGTATCACAGACGGCACAGTTGCCAACTCTGAGAGCAAGCCTAGATGTACCCAAGTGAAGCCAATAAGATGTGATTCAGGTATGGAGGAGACGCAGTCGGAGGGCGAGTCGGTAGGCATTGTCTTGTTTAATGTGTAGTAGTTAGTAAATGTTTTTAATGATATTTGTTATGGCCATAGTCACGTCTGCAGTTTTAGTGGGTAAATGGTGGTTGTGAAGTGGATGAATGGGATGGTAATGGTTTCACAATATTACTAATAATAAAAGTGATAATGTTAATTGTGATCTCACTGGCAAGTGTAGTTGTATGTTGATAATAATGATTTTATCGATAGTGATGTTGCTGAAGAAAATATTTGTAGTAATATTGCCTTTGTGACCTTAAATATAATAGTTATATTAATAGAGTATGTGTTGTATATTGATTGTGATGTTTGATAGTGGTGTCAATGGCACGCTGAACAAAGTGTTTAATAAATGAAATGATGACACTATATTTGTACGAGATTCATATAAAAATTGCAGCAGTGAATAAAAGGAAACATACAGAGATATTGAAACCATACGATGACCATCTGGCTGGAAACGGATGGCGGTTGCTCTGTGACTGTTCACAGACATACAAGCCACACCCACTTAATGACATGTAATGATCGACTGACCTAATCACGAAATGATCGATTTAATTTATTGATGATAAGTTAGCTCTGAAGCCCCATTCGTGCAAACTACTTTGAATATTAACAAGACACATTTCAATCCCTCAATGACTACCTGCTTCATTCATATCTGATCAACAATAAAACGGAAATTCTAATACTGAAAGGTAATGGTGGTAAAAGTGAAATCATTACAAAGGAGCACTGTGCGATGAAAGACCTGAATATGTTGTAAAACAGTTGCCAGTGGGATACAGTCAGATCTTGTCTGTTAAACCATTATCAGTGGGATACAGTCATATCTTGTCTGTTAAACTATTACCAGTGGGATACAGTCATATCGTGTCTGTTAAACCATTACCAGTGGGATACAGTCATATCTTGTCTGTTAAACCATTACCAGTGGGATACAGTCATATCTTGTCTGTTAAGCCATTACCAGTGGGATACAGTCAGATCTTGTCTGTTAAACCATTACCAGTGGGATACAGTCAGATCGTGTCTGTTAAACCATTACCAGTGGGATACAGTCAGGTCTTGTCTGTTAAACCATTACCAGTGGGATACAGTCAGATCTTGTCTGTTAAACCATTACCAGTGGGATACAGTCAGATCTTGTCTGTTAAACCATTACCAGTGGGATACAGTCAGATCGTGTCTGTTAAACCATTACCAGTAGGATACAGTCAGATCTTGTCTGTTAAACCATTACCAGTGTGATACAGTCAGATCTTGTCTGCAAAACCATGTGTTTACAGGAAGTGGATGTCCTGATAAATTTATGACGATATAAGGGGTGTGACTGTAGTGATCGGCTGATGTGAGGTGTGTGATGTTAGTTATCTACTGATGTGAGGTGTGATGTTTGTGATCTAATCATGTGAGGTGTGATGTTTGTGTTCTACTCATGTAAAGTGTGACGTGTGTGCTATAATCAAGTGTGGTGTGATGTTTGTGCTCTAATCAAGTGAGGTGTGATGTTTTTGTTCTAATCATGTGAGGTGTGATATTTATGCTCTAATCATTGAGAGACGTTAGGTTAGTATTCTATATATTCAAAATAGGATGTTAGTAACCCGCTGATTAAGAGATCGATATTAGTAATCAATTAATGTGTTAGATGTGATGTTATTAAAATAGGGATTGAGAGTTATGATGTAACATCATCTAAAGAGGAGGCGTGAGTAATATTCTTCTTCTTATTCTTCTGATTCTCAGATCAAGGTCCCGGTTTCTCTTTCAAAGGTCATCGTTCTTCAGGCTGAATTATCTCCGTATAGCTTTAATCTCGTCTGTCTCGCGAGACCAGTATTGTTCTCTCTTCCCGTGCGAGCGTGCAGCTATGCAGGATGTGTTACACGATGATGGTATGCCCTCCACATGGGCACCAGCCTTGTGTTCCAAACCTCATTTTGTTATAAATATGATCCTTGCGTCTGTTATAGCTAGTTCTCATAAGATGCTACATTGCTCTTAACTAGTTAAATGATAGTAGTTGTCTTTTTCGGAAATGGGAGTGTTAGTCCATTTCTTCTGAAGTTGGCTTTAATTATGGTCTTGACCTCATTATACGAAATGCTCAGGTATGTTTGTGGGGAACTCATCCATACTTTGCAATTCTGTCGTCATTGTCTTCGATATTGCCTTGGATGTTCTGCTGAGAGATGTGTCAGAAAGTATATACATTTCTCGAGATCTCTATTGTTATCTTGCCCTAGAGCTACCTTTACAGACGAGGTATCAGTCTGGAATACTATTCTTTCGTTAGTGGATAACTTCATCTTGGATTGCAAGTCCAGCAGCAGAGTTCAGTACATCTACTTTAAGACAAAAGTTATTGGAGTATGTTCCCGTTGTTAGTGCTAGAGTATATTTGTCTCCGTTCCTTAGTCTGTAATATGAATGTGACCGTTAGCTGAGTTAATTGTATTTACGCATATCTTTGAATATGACGGGTCGTGTCCTAGAATATTCTTCTGTGGTAAATTTCCTTTTTAAATCTGTATGTTCTCATATTTTGAATTTCCTCTATAGCTTTTTACAATTTCAGGGAGTTTGTGTTTGCCATTGTGGAATTTGTGTTGTTTTTTTTTAGATATCTAGGTGTTGCATTTCTTATGATTTGGTGTGTTCTTGCTGAATATTTTGCTTTTTTAAATGAATTGATTTCTCTTTAATCTCCCTCTTCTCATGCCATCAATCCACATCCATTATGATGTCAGTACTACATTTATTGACATAAGAGATTTTATTTGTAATCTAATGACGTTATATATGTCATGTAGTGCTAATCAATTAATGGTTTGATTGATGGTGTATAACTATATTTGTGACCTGTAAGTTTTGAACTGCGTAACCTACTAAATTTAATTCCTTAGTGGTTACGCTTTTATAAAAAACAAAACATGTAATGTATTGTATCTCTCTATACATCTTTTTAACAACTATTTATTTTTGTGTTTCATCTTTGTTTTCTATTTTGTTTAACATATACTGTTAGGCTTTCATTTACTTTGACTAATCTGGATAGTTATCTTGCTGGACAAAATATTGACATAATTCGTATCGACCTTGAATGCCAATTTCTTTCCTCACAAGCTTGATATTAAGATCTGCGATTTGTGAAATCACATTATCAATCATGAAAGTGTAATCAAAGTTCAGTCGGTGAAATGATGAGCATTGTATTTACCTACATCTTACTGACAGAAGCGGTTCAGGATATTATTTCAGTAAACCTGTTTCAGAAAAAAATCAAAACGATAATTCAGAATTGCTAGTCCAAACTGAAAGCCCATGTCATCAGACCATGTTTTCTTCAATGTTTACTTGTCGCATTTGTTGAAGTTTGTGTTTGTTCTTGAGCTAGAACAGGATAAACATGATGTCATTCTGTCGACGGTTGACAACCGTGGGTTTGGACAATTGTTACCCATGTTCATTCACTGTATTCTTCGTCTTTAACGATCCTGTATAATTCGTGTCCGTTGGTTTGAACCTGTTTTTACACACACAATTTGGGAGACGAAAAATAATCAGGGTCAGATGATACTTACTCATAAAGATAACACATCGTGCTGCTGGAGGCAGGCTGTTTTACAGCATTCTAGCCGACGAGGTGGTAATTGACACTGTATTCCTCAGTGGTTAGCTAACTGAGGGCCTCTCATTGCATTACAGTCAAGAGGACATCGATCCACCTTCTCAAGTATGCATCGGGTTGTATGAAGAGCCACTGTAACCGCCTACTAACGAAATGTCGTCAAGAGTTATCTCTACTCAGCACAAACACCATCAAACAGAAACAAAAGCTGCGACATTTGCTACCGCGAAAAGACGTTGATGATCATTTTATTCCACAACAATTTATCATTAGAACAACGACGCCTTTCAGAAGTACTTTTTTCTCTAATCTATCGAATTATATCATCTCTTATCCTTCGTCTCTGTCTTTCTCTTCTTTTTCTGCCTTCGATCACATCCCGAGCGTGCGGATGAAGGCGGACCGGGTTCTTCCAAGTGGTTGTGCTATGTTTGGCTTCATCTGTATGTCACTCACTACTACGGTGATACCGTCGATCCCTTACCTCGTTAGCCAGGCTGCCATAAAAACAGCCCGTTTCCAGGTAGGGCTACTAGGAAGCCGAAGTGAGGGTCTTGGCCAGTATGTTTTTCCTGACCCTGACTAACATGTCTGATCAGTATGTTTTTCCTGACCCTGACTAACATGTCTGATCAGTATGTTTTGCCTGGCCCTGACTAACATGTCTGATCAGTATGTTTTTCCTGACCCTGACTAACATGTCTGATCAGTATGTTTTTCCTGACCCTGACTAACATGTCTGATCAGTATGTTTTTCCTGACCCTGACTAACATGTCTGATCAGTATATTTTTCCTGACCCTGACTAACATGTCTGATCAGTATATTTTGCCTGAACACACGTTCGTCATCCTCCCCACTGGCCATGGTAAAATAAAACCCATTCTTCTGAGGAAATTGAAGTATGCTGCCGCCAGTGATGTCTCACTTCGTTTTTTCATTGGCTAGGACTCACAGCCTATGTAAAGCATAATAGATCCCATTTGACACTCCCTTACCCGTTCTCTCAATGTCAGTCAGGGACCTGGTTTTAGTTATCCGTTCCACACATTTTTCACCAAGGACTGGTAGTCTTTGTGCAGGTCCCAACTGAGAATCCAGTCATATATGTCACGAGATCGTGTGCAACAGTGGGACAGTAGCCTATTTGTTGTGTGGTCATGTGTGTTGTGCTTGTCTAGTGAATCCCGCCAGTGAGTTGGAACTGTCCTCAAGATCTCTTTTTTGTCCGCGCGGGCACCACATGGTGGTTATGGTACTCCATTTTTGCTTCTAGCTATATGACCTACCCAGCGGTGTTTCTAATGGCTGAAGTGCTGTATGACGTCATTTATATATGCTATTCTCCAGATGCCTATATTGTGTAGTTCGATTGGCCACTGTTGTCTGAGAGTTATGTCCACGAGGCGTCTTTCAAGACATGCGTGTGTTTTCCATTATATTTCTTATCTACTAGAAGTCAGCTTTATCTAGGACTATTCTGCTCTTTATTTATGTTACATGCGTTCCGTTAGATGTACGGCCGTACCAAGGTAACTAAATGTGATGGTTTGTCATAATGTTCTTCTCTCTACCTTAACCTGACATTTTCTTCTTCTTCTTCTTCGTACGCAGTCAGACAGTAACCATTATTTTTTCGAAAAAAAGCGGCGGTCATCCTGAGGCTGTCACCACTGCCATAGAGCTTGTCTTGCAGTTCCACTGGTGATGGCCACATCTGCTCTCTCTGATCCTCGTATGTCGGGCAGTTCTGCAGCAAATGTTCAGCGGTCATTTTACCGGTACCGCACGGGCATTCGTCGGTACCACCTATCTTCAATTTGTTGAATAGGTGGTACCTCAGTCTATTGTGGCCAGTGCGAAGTCTGAAGACAACGACCTGCTCTCTTCGGTTCAACTGGTAATAGGCATCGTTTTTGGTGTAACCAGTATGTTCGGTTTCCCATTTGGTCATGTATCTGGCTTTGATAAGCCGTTTTGACTCTTCGTACGTCATACTAGTATCTGTTTGTGGTAGTCTTGCACCTTCTTTTGCCAGTCTGTCTGCCTCCTCGTTGCCTTGGATGTTGCAGTGTGATGGGACCCACTGTACCACTACCATTTTTGGTGCGGACTGCAGGTACAGTTTACAGAGTGCTGCTCTTAAGTCATTAAGCTCAGTGTTTTTCTGGCTTTTTAGCGCTTAACCTGACATTTAAAAGGCTCCTTCCTTTTGTTATGATCATTGTTTCTGTTGTTGATATATTTAGACATAGTCCATTCTATTCCCTGGCCCTGTTGATGGTGTCAACATCTCGCTAGTTTATTTTCAGCTAACATCACTGGTGTCATCTGCATAGCGTGCATAGTTAATCATATATTGTCATATTAATCCCGGCAGATTATCGCATCCCTCCTTCTGACTTCTGATAGTTTATTTTAGATTGTTCGTGACTTTTTGACTGTATAAATGAAAGTGATCGGGTGAAAGGATACAGCCGTGTTGAAATGCTGGTTATATCATGAAAGGCGTGTCACATCATTAGCATTCCTGGCCGAACCCTTTAGTTGTCAGTACATATTACACTGGACTATTACGTCTTTTCCCGTGTCTCAATTTTAACTTCGTGCCGGACTCTGTCGACAGCCTGTACAATCAATGAAACAAAGATGCATAATTTGTTGCATCGCAGGAGATCGTTCTTTGATATGTCTTCATATTATTATTAAAAAAACGCTTTTCTTTTCGTCCCCTACCACAAAACTACATTTTCTTCTGACAAATCAGCATCGATTTCGTTGCGTTGTTTCAACATGATTATTCGCATATTATGTTGGTGATTTGGCTCACAATACATATTATTCAATACTCTTCATACTCTGTTGCTGTTGGGTACTTTGAAAGAACTATAATGATAAATAGTGTGTTGGAATTTTTCATTAGTCATGAATAATGTTTGATTTAAATGGATATCGTATGTTTCTAGGGCTGGAGGAAGTGTTTGGGTCAAATGGATATCGTGTGTTAGTACGGCTAGAGGAAGTGTTTGGGTTAAATGGATATCGTGTATTAGTACGGCTAGAGGAAGTGTTTGGGTTAAATGGATATCGTGTGTTTCTAGGGCTGGAGGAAGTGTTTGGGTCAAATGGATATCGTGTGTTAGTACGGCTAGAGGAAGTGTTTGGGTAAAATGGATATCGTGTGTTAGTACGGCTAGAGGAAGTGTTTGGGTTAAATGGATATCGTGTATTAGTACGGCTAGAGGAAGTGTTTGGGTTAAATGGATATCGTGTGTTTCTAGGGCTGGAGGAAGTGTTTGGGTTAAATGGATATCGGGGGACGCGTGACCTAGTGGTTAAGTGGCACGGCTCACAATCCGACGGTGCTGGGTTCGATCCCCATCACAGCCCCGGCCGTTACCCCGGGGAAGCAAACTCTTAGAAAATGCAGGAGGAAGCAGAACCTTACATAAAATGGATGCTGAAGTCGGATGCACTGGGCCAACAGGCGAAAAATAAAAACCACAGTGCAACGCACACCGCCTTGAGGATTAGAGAAAATAAGGCGACGCAAAAAAAAAATGGATATCGTGTGTTTCTAGGGCTAGAGGAAGTGTTTGGGTCAAATGGATATCGTGTGTTTCTAAGGCTACAGGAAGTGTTTGGGTCAATTGGAAATCGTGTGTTTCTAGGGCTGGAGGAAGTGTTTGGGTTAAATGGATATCGTGTGTTAGTAGGGCTGGAGGAAGTGTTTGGGTTAAATGGATATCGTGTGTTTCTAGGGCTGGAGGAAGTGTTTGGGTTAAATGGATATGATGTGTTTCTAGGGCTGGAGGAAATGTTTAGGTTAAATGGATATCGTGTGTTTCTAGAGCTGGAGGAATTGTTTGAGTCATATGGATATCGTGTGTTTCTAGGGCTGGAGGAAGTGTTTGGGTAAAATGGATATCGTGTGTTAGTACGGCTAGAGGAAGTGTTTGGGTTAAATGGATATCGTGTGTTAGTAGGGCTAGAAGAAGTGTTTGGGTGAAATGGATATCGTGTGTTTCTAGGGCTAGAGGAAGTGTTTGGGTTAAATGGATATGATGTGTTTCTAGGGCTGGAGGAAATGTTTAGGTTAAATGGATATCGTGTGTTTCTAGAGCTGGAGGAATTGTTTGAGTCATATGGATATCGTGTGTTTCTAGGGCTGGAGGAAGTGTTTGGGTAAAATGGATATCGTGTGTTAGTACGGCTAGAGGAAGTGTTTGGGTTAAATGGATATCGTGTGTTAGTAGGGCTAGAGGAAGTGTTTGGGTGAAATGGATATCGTGTGTTTCTAGGGCTAGAGGAAGTGTTTGGGTTAAATGGATATCGGGGGACGCGTGACCTAGTGGTTAAGTGGCATGGCTCACAAACCGACGGTGCTGGGTTCGATCCCCATCACAGCACCGGCCGTTACCCCGGGGAAGCAAACCCTTAGAAAATGCAGGAGGAAGCAGAACCTTACATAAAATGGATGCTGAAGTCGGATGCACTGGGCCGACAGGCGCAAAAATAAAAACCACAGTGCAACGCACACCGCCTTGGGGATTAGAGAAAATTAGGCGAACGCAAAAATTTAAAAAAAAAAAAAATGGATATCGTGTGTTTCTAGGGCTAGAGGAAGTGTTTGGGTCAAATGGATATCGTGTGTTTCTAGGACTGGAGTAAGTGTTTGGGTTAAATGGATATCGTGTGTTAGTAGGGCTAGAGGAAGTGTTTGGGTCAAATGGATATCGTGTGTTTCTAGGGCTAGAGGAAGTGTTTGGGTTAAATGGATATCGGGGGACGCGTGACCTAGTGGTTAAGTGGCATGGCTCACAAACCGATGGTGCTGGGTTCGATCCCCATCACAGCCCCGGCCGTTACCCCGGGGAAGCAAACTCTTAGAAAATGCAGGAGGAAGCAGAACCTTATATAAAATGGATGCTGAAGTCGGATGCACTGGGCCAACAGGCGAAAAATAAAAACCACAGTGCAACGCACACCGCCTTGAGGATTAGAGAAAATAAGGCGACGCAAAAAAAAAATGGATATCGTGTGTTTCTAGGGCTAGAGGAAGTGTTTGGGTCAAATGGATATCGTGTGTTTCTAAGGCTACAGGAAGTGTTTGGGTCAATTGGAAATCGTGTGTTTCTAGGGCTGGAGGAAGTGTTTGGGTTAAATGGATATCGTGTGTTAGTAGGGCTGGAGGAAGTGTTTGGGTTAAATGGATATCGTGTGTTTCTAGGGCTGGAGGAAGTGTTTGGGTTAAATGGATATGATGTGTTTCTAGGGCTGGAGGAAATGTTTAGGTTAAATGGATATCGTGTGTTTCTAGAGCTGGAGGAATTGTTTGAGTCATATGGATATCGTGTGTTTCTAGGGCTGGAGGAAGTGTTTGGGTAAAATGGATATCGTGTGTTAGTACGGCTAGAGGAAGTGTTTGGGTTAAATGGATATCGTGTGTTAGTAGGGCTAGAGGAAGTGTTTGGGTGAAATGGATATCGTGTGTTTCTAGGGCTAGAGGAAGTGTTTGGGTTAAATGGATATCGGGGGACGCGTGACCTAGTGGTTAAGTGGCATGGCTCACAAACCGACGGTGCTGGGTTCGATCCCCATCACAGCACCGGCCGTTACCCCGGGGAAGCAAACCCTTAGAAAATGCAGGAGGAAGCAGAACCTTACATAAAATGGATGCTGAAGTCGGATGCACTGGGCCGACAGGCGCAAAAATAAAAACCACAGTGCAACGCACACCGCCTTGGGGATTAGAGAAAATTAGGCGAACGCAAAAATTTAAAAAAAAAAAAAATGGATATCGTGTGTTTCTAGGGCTAGAGGAAGTGTTTGGGTCAAATGGATATCGTGTGTTTCTAGGACTGGAGTAAGTGTTTGGGTTAAATGGATATCGTGTGTTAGTAGGGCTAGAGGAAGTGTTTGGGTCAAATGGATATCGTGTGTTTCTAGGGCTAGAGGAAGTGTTTGGGTTAAATGGATATCGGGGGACGCGTGACCTAGTGGTTAAGTGGCATGGCTCACAAACCGATGGTGCTGGGTTCGATCCCCATCACAGCACCGGCCGTTACCCCGGGGAAGCAAACCCTTAGAAAATGCAGGAGGAAGCAGAACCTTACATAAAATGGATGCTGAAGTCGGATGCACTGGGCCGACAGGCGCAAAAATAAAAACCACAGTGCAACGCACACCGCCTTGGGGATTAGAGAAAATTAGGCGAACGCAAAAAAAATTTTTTTTTTTTAAAATGGATATCGTGTGTTTCTAGGGCTAGAGGAAGTGTTTGGGTCAAATGGATATCGTGTGTTTCTAGGACTGGAGTAAGTGTTTGGGTTAAATGGATATCGTGTGTTAGTAGGGCTAGAGGAAGTGTTTGGATCAACTGGATATCGATGGACAACAGCAGCAAAGGCGAACTTCGATAAAGTTAGCAAACTCCAAAACCAAGACATGAGAGTTATAACAGGAGGCATGAACTCAACGCCAATTGTAGAACTTGAAAAGATTACAAAACTGCAATCCATGACCGATAGAAGAGACTGCAGAGCCCAGCTGCAGTCAGAGAAATTCCGAAGATTGACTGACCATCCAATGAACCAGAGACTAAACAATTTGGGAAATGGGAAACTAAAGCGGAGAAACTTTGCAGAAATAGCCAAAGCAAAGATGCACGAAGATCCCATAAACGCACTAACAACACCAAAGCCCATCCCTGCTGTACGAAAACCTACCTGGAGGCAGGATATATTTCCAGAGGTGGTAGAAAATATACCAGGTATTGAAAACAAAAACTGCCAGACTGAAAAAGAAAAGAGAGATACCACCCTAAGCTTTATATCGAAAAACTACCCAAGCATGGACTGGACCCATGCATACACCGACGGTTCTGTAACAAACACTACACAGAACGGAGGGGCTGGAGGAAGTGTTTGGGTCAAATGGATATCGTGTGTTTCTAGGGTTGGAGAAAGTGTTTGGGTCAAATGGATATCGTGTGTTTCTAGGGTTGGAGAAAGTGTTTGGGTCAAATGGATATCGTGTGTTTCTAGGGATGGAGGAAGTTCCGGACCCCGAAGAGTACTGACTACAGATTCATAATCTGTTTAATGAGGTTTGTAGAACGGTACTGCCGAAAGAGAATACGCCAACACAGAATATGAATAGGAAAGGTTGCTAGGGCAGTGATGAATGAAGGAGAAATAGGGAGGGTAGATGTAGACAAAAACAATATCAGTGATGCTCGAGTCAAAGTTTGGCAGACATACAAGAAGTCTAACATAAAGTCAGACAAGACTTCAAGGGAGATGTTTGAAAGTGTAAGTATGGGTTGTGGGAGCGACTGAGGGAGCTGTTGTAAAGGGAAATATGGGGGATATGTACGGTAACACAGGGATGCTGGCAGAAAAGTGTACGAGGAAAGCAAATATGTGACTTTATTTGTAAAAAGTAGGTAAGTTTGATAGACAACGCGGCTAAGCGAGTGGTAAGATAGGTAGAACATTTTAAAAACCTTTTAAATAGATCAGCTCCACGGAATCCCTTATTCAGTTGGCAGAGGACGAGTTGCAAGTTGATTTACCAAAGTATGGTGTATAAGGATGACGTTGGCCTAGATGATATAACAGCAGAATTGATCCAATCAGACTAAGTCTCTTCAACAGAAAATGTATACAAATTGCTTGGTAAATATTAACAAAGTTGGGTGATGGAGGACGGGTAGCGTAGGGGGGGTTAGGTGGTGTAAAATTTATGGATAAATTATTGCTATTTCTGTCTGTTAAAACATTGGACCGGATCATGTTGTAGAGATTACGAAAGGCCATTGACAGATGGATGGGAGAAGGGCAGCAGGCAAACTGTTGGATAGGTCGGGTGTGGACCAGATGACAATGCTGGGGATAAGAGTTGTGCATGTTTGTGAATGAGTCTTGCTACTTTTTATCGGTTTCATGGACTGTGGTGCACATTTGACAGCTTGGGTGGACAGTCACGCTAGAGGCTGCGCAGACAATGTGCAGTGTCCCTCAAGTAAACCGACATTGTTGGAAAAACGTGCGAAGACATGAGATACAGAGTTTTACATTAAAATCGGCTTTTTGAGTTGTGCCTTGGTGTTCTGATATCTGTTGATTGGATTGCAAAGATAATCGCATTTACCAACAGAAATGGAAATCACCAAATGGATTTGGTTGGTGATCTAGACTGTGCCGTAAGCTTGGTTCTCATTTGTCAGAGCCTTAATGTTAAATGTGTTTGATGAGCGGTCGTAACGATTTGTACTTAGGTTTAGTATAGTAGTCCCTTTCAGTCGTGCCTGATTATAGTAGCCCCTTTCAGTCATGGCTGACTATAGCATGATATAACTGGGAGTGATAAACAAAAAAACTAAAAAATATGTACTTATATTTTGTTGTCTTTCACTTTGCGGAGTTGTCTTTTCGCTTCTCTGTGTTGCAAGATATTCTCTCCAGCAAGCGTGAAGTAGCCATTCAGAGTACATCTCAATTTAGTTCGGTCTGCAGCTATGTCTTCCAAGGATTTCAGATTCATGTCCAGGGCCTTCATATCATGCTTACACACATTTTCTAACCTCAACTGAAGTCGGCCGACTGTTTTTTTCGCCATTCACCAACTTTCCAGAGGGGATATCTTTGGGAATGCGACCATCTTCCGTGCGATGACCATGACCAGGTCATCGTGATCTTCGCTGCCTAAGGAGAGTGTACATGCCAGATAGACCGGTGCCAGAGTGCGCCTCTGCAAATGTCGGTATGTCCCTATATGTAACTATAAACATTTATTGCAGGCGCCGTAAATGGAAGGCGTTATGCATGTGCTCTTGTTTGGTATAAGTTGTCCCAGTCTCCCTGACATATAGAAGTGTGCTGACAACACATGCATTATGCCCCATGGCCTTGGTTTTAATTGTCAGTTTCTGGTTTTTCTAAACACGCGTTGTGAGGAGAGCAAATGTAGCAGCAGCTTTGTCAATGGGACTGTCTATTTCTGGGTCTAGAGAGAGCTTGTCGTTGCTGAGAGATCCCAGGTATGTGAATTGGTGTACAATTACCAGTTCAAAATTATCGATGCTAAGATTTGGCGTGGCATCTACTTCCTGTCCCAGCACATTTGTTTTATTGAGGCTTATTGTGAGGCTAAAATGTTTGCAAGCCTGGGAGAAGCGATCTCTTAACCTGCTGACTGTGTGGGATAATTCCAGCATCATCAGCGGAAATCAGGTCTCTGATGGTGATCTCCCTGATCTTCGCTTTGGCATTGAGCCTTGCAATATTAAACAACCTGTCATCCGACCTAGTGTGAAGGCAGATTCCTTGATTTGTATTACCAAATTTCAGTAACAGAGTAAAACATATTCCGAAGTGTCGGGACCTGAACACAGCCCTGCTCAACGCTACTTAGAATACCAATTGGTTGTGATATGCTACCATCACATTGGACTATTCCTGTCATGCCCTCGTGGAACGATATTATTAGTCATAGCAGTTTGTTTGGGCAGTCTATTTTATTGAGGATCTTGAAAAGTCCATCCCGTCTAACCAACTCGATCGGATGCCTTTGTCAGGTCAATGAAGGCTACATGAAAGTGCTGGTTCTGATCACGTGGCTTTTCTTAAAGTTGTTGAAAAGATAAAACTCATGTTGATCGTTGATCTTCCATATCTGAATTCACACTGACTCCGGATACACACGCGCATTCGATGTCCAGCTCGTTCATACTGGGAAAACTTTTGACGGCGTCACGGATTGTGGGAATGACTATATTGGCATACGAGTAGAGCTCAGAATAATGCTAAACCCATCGCTCCATCTGCTTTTCTCTATCTGTAATTTTCTCGCTATTGATGGATTTGAGTAGTGCAGTTTTCCTGCTTGCTGGACCAATAGCTTTCTTTATATATACCATAGTACATTTGTCTGATGTTCCCTGTTTGGGCTGCAGTCTGGATGTTTTCACTAAACTGCAGCCAATACTCATTGGCAAAATGACGGGTTGTTTGTTGTACCTGGCTTCTGACGGACTTGAAGCTGTGCACAGTACCTGCATTTGGAGGCTGCATGCATTTAATCAGAGCAGCGCGCTTGACCTCAATGACGGGTGTCATATCCTCCACTTTCACATCAAACCTGTCGTCTCATTTAACAGTTATTCTTCCAATTTGTCAAGTGTTATGGACGACATTTCGAAAATGTGCGAGTTATCTGTTAACATTGGTGTCATGATGTTGGATAATGAGAGTTTCTTCAAAAGCATTGTGAAATTTCTTGATCATCGTAGAGTCAGACGTTCTACTTGCGTCGATGCGTGGCTTGCCTTTGCTTTTGTTGTGATGCTTCTTCTTTAGCTGCAATTTTATTTTACAGCAAACCAAAGAAGGATCAGTGTCACGTTCTGCGCCATGGTAAAAGTGCGTCAGGAGCACATACTGAAGGAGAGATCTTCTCACAAGAATTAGATCTAGCTGAGGTCATTGCTTTGATCGTCAGCTCATCCACGATACCTTTTGTTCGGGTTTTGTCTGAAAATAGTAGGACGTCACACAATGTTCATGGTAGGCACAGGTCTCTAAGAGTCGCTGGCCATTTTCATTAATCTTGTCAACTTCAAACTTTCCAAGACATGAAGGCCGCGAGTCGTGATCAGCACCCACTCTAGCATTAAAGTCAGCTAGTAGAACACGCTGTTCTTGACTATGGATACTTCTAATGATTGCTGATAAACCATCATAAAACTCATCTTTGACCAGGTGGCAAGCACAGTGTAAGTGCGTATACATTGACAAAGGTGACAGGACCTTCTTTGTATGGAGACGAAGTGCAAGCATGCGTTCTGAGCTCTTTTTGTTTGGTTCAACCATGTGTATTAGATACTTTTTTACTGCAAAGCCTACACCATACCCTCTTTTTGTTGGCGTCTTTCCCTCAACAGTAAAATACGTAAGTTTTCTTACTCATTGACTCCGAGCCCGCTAACCGAGTTTCTTGAGGTGCTACAATGTCCACATCCACTCTTTTCAGTTGGTCACTAATTACTCGTGTCTTTCTGGCATCGCTTATATGGTGCAGGTTATCAGACAGTCCAGTCAGCATAGTACGGACATTCCAACATCCCAGTTTAATTTCTGATGCACTTATTGTTTCGACATCGCAAGGTAAAACTGGTAGGCATCTCTAGGTCATAAGGTTGGGCATCTTTCTATTTAGAACATGCTGCTCCCCGTGCAGCAGGTCTCCCCTCTTCCGTGAAACAAATTGATCCAGGAGACCAGCATTAGCCGATACAGCCTGGAATTAGCAATGTCCCAGGAGTTGCCAGAATAACGATGGAGCCACCACTAGACTGCTTTAGGGAGACCAGCTCCAAATTTATCCTCAGGGTATACTCCAGAAGCCTTTCCTGTGAACAGGTATCACACAAGGCAGTGGAGGAACAGTTTTTATGACAGAGCCTGTTCAGCTCTCATGTCAAAACGACGATCAATTTACGGGTCGTGTGACAGGATATTGATTATTTTTTGACACTGTATGATGAATGATGTTGTTGATATCTCTTTCGTGGGTAAGTTTGATAACTATTGTCAAAGAAAACTATAATTCTCAATTATTTTACTCCGTTCCGAAAGGCACAACAAAACACTTCTGCCATCTTGGTATCGTAATCTCTGTTTATAGGTACTTAGGACGCACAGAGATTTGAAAAAAGGGATCGTGAGAGTAAATGCAATGAAAACAATCGGATTATAATAGAAAATGCATTCCTAAGGAATGTGACATTATTCATGTCTTTGGGTTGTATTGAATGGGAAAACTAGGTGTTAGATATCAATACAGAAGGAGTTATTTGCTTTGGGGAACATGGAGATCAAGAGAAGTCCAACAATAGAATTCAAATCTTCAGCTCGAATGTAATGTCTGATCTTTTGCGGGACGCTTCAGCTTAAAAAGCAACAAAGTCAAAAACAAACAATCTGCTGACTTTCACATGTGGGTGCCTTAGTAGAAGACAAAGATTGCAATTGAACAATATGCTCAATGCTATAGTGCCTTTGGAAAGAGCTGCTCGTGAGGAGATGCCGTGGGCGATGGATTAAACACGCATTAGGTAGATCAGTTGATGCCATTACTAAACAGACTCTGTTCTTGGGTTCCCAGGAAGGAATTAGGTAGAGGCAGGACCTCAGCAGTTACCCAGTTCTTTCTCCTGTTCTGCACCTATGTTGAAATATACGCTTACACTTTCTCCTTCATCGACAATCAAAGTGTTATAGTAGATCGTACAGGCAAAGTTCTGAAGCAATTCCGCGTGGCAGTGAAAAATGATAATGCAATGCTGGGTATGTTTAAATGAAACCTTACATATTAGAGCAAAGACGTTATAGTCAAACTGTATTAATCATTGGTGATATATAGATTTGAGTGATCTGTCCAGGTGTGGAATCCTTATCATAGAGTGGGTATAGACATGTTAGAAAGAATACAAATAAGAGCTACACAAATGATCGTGTGATTCCAAAATTATTGTTATGAGGAAAGACTCAGAAAAACTGGACAACGTTGTATAGAACAGAGAAGCATTCCAGATGATACAAGTTTATAAATTAATCAATGGAAAGAATAAATTTGACTATGCCAACTTTTTCAAAGTTTAATTGGTTACAAGAACAAGAGGGCATAGCTTAAAATTATTTAAAGACAGGTCCAAGTAAGATGATAGAAAATATATTTTTAGTCTGAGAGTAGTGAATGCTTGGAATGCATTGCCGCATGATGTGGTAAAGGCAGTGTCAGATAATGCATTTAAAAATAGATTGGATGATCTGTTATTTTTAGTAACGGTGGAGTGGAGTAAACTGGTGGTATGCAGACTCTGTAGAGTCTTCTAAACCAGTATAAAGAAGTTAAGTTAAGTTATTCTCCCACCCAGTATTTGCCACTCTTCCTCCACCCAGTACTCACCACTGTCCCTCCACCCAGTACTCACCACTGTCCCTCCACCCAGTACTCACCACTGTCCCTCCACCCAGTACTCACCCCTGTCCCTCCACCCAGTACTTACCACTGTCCCTCCACCCAGTACTCACCACTATTCTTTCATCCAGTACTCACCACTATTCTTTCATCCAGTACTCACCCCTGTCCCTCCACCCAGTACTCACCACTGTCTCTCCACCCAGTACTCACCACTGTCCCTCCACCCAGTACTCACCACTATACTTTCACCCAGTACTCACCACTATTCTTTCATCCAGTACTCACCACTATTCTTTCATCCAGTACTCACCACTATTCTTTCATCCAGTACTCACCACTATTCTTTCACCCAGTACTCACCCCTGTCCCTCCACCCAGTACTCACCCCTGTCCCTCCACCCAGTACTCACCACTGTCCCTCCACCCAGTACTCACCACTATACTTTCACCCAGTACTCACCACTATTCTTTCATCCAGTACTCACCACTATTCTTTCACCCAATACTAACCACTATTCCTCCACACCATACTTGCTACTATTCTGTCACCCAATGCTCACCACTATTCTTTCATCCAGTACTCACCACTATTCTTTCATCCAGTACTCACCACTATTCTTTCACCAAATACTCACTACTATTCTTCCACCCAGTACTTTCCACTATTCTTCCACCCAGTACTTTCCAATATTCTTCCACCCAGTATCAAGGACATGACAGTAAGTGTGAGACAACGGCTTGACATGGACCTGTGTATTTTGATTACTTTTATGAGCACAACATATTTCTGTTTTTAACATTAATTGTGTCGACTTCTCTATGCCCATAATCATCTAGGATGGGTTGAGACCATTTCCCACATTCATGCTACTGATTGCAGCCAGTTCGGCTAATGCATCATCTTGTTGTGGATATATAAGGACGTCTATAATACAGGTTCAATTTCAAGCTACCTTATTAAATTTATCTTTACAACACTGCCCAAGACACTTCTCGCAACCGAATATTCAGATTTTAGAACATATAGACTCACGAGCAACGTCATTTAAAAGGTTATTATACGAGTAATATGCAAGACAGAGATAGACGTAGAGTTGACTTCGAAGTTTACACCAGAGAATTTGCATTAAGACAGAATGGTAGAACAACAGAATCAATATTCTGTTTAAGGACCGTCGTGGAAAAATATACATAAGTAAAGCAATTTTAAAGAAATATATTTATTTGTACTTTAAACACTACAAACATACCTTTGACTGAGTTCACCATAACAAAAAAAAACATTGTTTTGAAAAGACACAATAATACAGGGAATAAAAGACACAGGAATACAGGAAATAAGCTGCAAATGTAAGTATTAACAAACTTGACTCACCACGTATAGATGTAAACAGAGAGAGTTAAACAAGGAAGTGTGCAGTCCTCTCTCTGTTTAACATTTCTACAGTTTGTTTCGACAGATAGAGGAAATGCTGAATCCAATGTTATTGAAGCGTAAATAAATAATTTCAAATTTACAGATGAGACAGTTTTATTGTCTGAAAGCGAACAAGAGCTACATGAATTAGTTATTCATGTAAAGAACGAAAGCAGAAGTATGGATCGGACATTAATGCAAATAAACAAAAACTCAGTAAATTAGCAAAGTAGACGACGTTTGCTCTACAGATACACATAGATGATCAAATACTGAAATTAGATCAAGAGCGTCTCTTATATCGGAAAATAAATTGAAGATTAAAATTGGAATTCAGGAAGAGGATAGAGATAGCCAAATCTATTTTCACCAACACAACTCTTATAATGATATCCAACAAGTAAGTCATTTATAAATTAAAAATGAGAGTGACTATTCGTGTTTACTCTACGACGTAGAACCATGAACAACAATTAACGGTTGGAGCAGAGAATTGATGCCTATGAAATGCGAATGTCGACCAATATATCTGCATCGGCCGTCTCTTCAACATGACAAATAACCTGTAGTATGAGATTGCCAGGGGCCCACCAGCGAGGTGGATCGCCTTCAACTCCACCAAGACGGCAAGAGACGCCATGAAAAACATCAGACTACTAGCAGAAATATTCGATTTGCTGGTCCTAGTAGCTTTATGCTATGGAGATGAAACCTGGTCTCTGAAAAAAGCCATGGAGAATCAGGTAAGGACAACACATGCTTGAGCGTCTTTTGTGGCCTATCACATGGTTAACAGCGCCAAATTGGTCTTCACAGCAGCGACATCCAGGGGTTGTCCCACGTCGAAGATGTTCTACAGCATGCAAACACCTCCAAGCAACGCTGGGCAGGCCATGCCGTCAGAAGGAAAGACGAACGTTGGACCACAGTAACCACTCTGTGGTATCCGTATGGTTTAATAGAGACCTCCTGGAAGATCCTCGCTCGGTGGCAAGATTCCATCGAGCTGCACAACAACACTTGTGACCATGAAAAGAAAACGCTAGCCATCTACACGACAAACGGTGCCTGAGACAGAACCGACTGTAACCTGAACTGGAACCCTCAAAAGACCAAAAGATGCACAACTACTGGAGCCCAGACCGCTAAGCAGAGAAATGCATCTACAGGTTATCATCAATTCGCACACAAGTTGGAACCTGCACAAGGGCAACCACTCGTGTAGAAGTACATGTCGATTATGACTAGTACTAAGATATATAAAAGAGTAGAGCGCATCTCATGGAAGAAGAGGAACTAAAATATAAATCTTTCAGAAATAAGCGGCGCAAAGATATTTATTGAACTAACTCTGTCTGAAAGTTAAAATATTTTTGTGACATAAAAAGTCATTACCACCCGGTAAAAACAATACTGAAAGTAAAGGCCGAAAACGAACGTGGCACGTGTAATCAGAGCTATAATTGTAAAGATAATATCAACAGATGAACAGGGACAGGCCTGACAGATTGTACTATTGTTGGAAACCTATTGCAGCTGACATTCGCTGTGGAGATAACACCTGCACTGAACAAGATCACCTTTTTCATTCCTTTTCCCTAGTCCAAAAAATGCTATGTCGTCTACAGTTTCCTGTCCCACGTTAGCAATGAAATAGTCATGAACGTATGTTATTTCACAATACCGGCAATGTCTTGGGTCAGATCTGGGAAGCGCTGTTTCTTCCAGGTTTGAAGCACGTGTTCAATGTGCCTGGTTGTCTTGCGTGAGATGTTAGTTATTGGATCTGTTCTCAACTTTGCTTTAACCGAAACCAGAAAGTTGCTCCGTTTGGGTTCTTTCTTTTGTTAGCCCATTTAATCTCTGGAACATTGGATGGTCTACCCGCTTTCTTAACTTATCACCTTGTAATTGGGGCCTCTATCGATTGCAGGATCGCAATCTTCGTATTTATTCAATGACTGTGGTCGTCTTGCCCACTGTTCTGATTCCAAATGCCTGGTTTTGGACTTTATTTTGTGAAAATTTGATTTGGCAGCAGTTGCTGTGCTATATTCTAAGACGCGTCTCACACATCCAGTGCCCAGCTTCTGTAAAACACTTTCATCTGATCCCTAATTTGGACAAACTAGTGTTTTCGCGATTGACATTCTTTGCTTTGAACACATCCATGCTTCTCATTCTGGGTTTTCCCGGTCAGACGCTGATCATAGGTAATAACATAGTAGTCTGGGTTTTCCCGGTCAGACACTGATCATAGGTAATAACATAGTAGTCTGGGTTTTCCCGGTCAGACGCTGATCATAGGTAATAACATAGTAGCCTGGGTTTTCCCGGTCAGACGCTGATCATAGGTAATAACATAGTAGTCTGGGTTTTCCCGGTCAGACGCTGATCATAGGTAATAACATAGTAGTCTGGGTTTTCCCGGTCAGACGCTGATCATAGGTAATAACATAGTAGTCTGGGTTTTCCCGGTCAGACGCTGATCATAGGTAATAACATAGTAGTCTGGGTTTTCCCGGTCAGACGCTGATCATAGGTAATAACATAGTAGTCTGGGTTTCCCCGGTCAGACGCTGATCATAGGTAATAACATAGTAGTCTGGGTTTTCCCGGTCAGACGCTGATCATAGGTAATAACATAGTAGTCTGGGTTTTCCCGGTCAGACGCTGATCATAGATAATAACATAGTAGCCTGGGTTTTCCCGGTCAGACGCTGATCATAGGTAATAACATAGTAGTCTGGGTTTCCCCGGTCAGACGCTGATCATAGGTAATAACATAGTAGTCTGGGTTTTCCCGGTCAGACGCTGATCATAGGTAATAACATAGTAGTCTGGGTTTTCCCGGTCAGACGCTGATCATAGGTAATAACATAGTAGTCTGGGTTTTCCCGGTCAGACGCTGATCATAGGTAATAACATAGTAGTCTGGGTTTTCCCGGTCAGACGCTGATCATAGGTAATAACATAGTAGCCTGGGTTTTCCCGGTCAGACGCTGATCATAGGTAATAACATAGTAGTCTGGGTTTCCCCGGTCAGACGCTGATCATAGGTAATAACATAGTAGTCTGGGTTTTCCCGGTCAGACGCTGATCATAGATAATAACATAGTAGCCTGGGTTTTCCCGGTCAGACGCTGATCATAGGTAATAACATAGTAGTCTGGGTTTTCATGCAGATGCAGATTTGTATCACATTTAGCCTTAATTTAATGCTCTGTGATATGCTTAAGAGGAAAAAGATTTTATCTGCGTTTTTTTCCCTCACTTATCTGCATTAACCGTGCCTTAACATACTCATACAATGATGTTAAATCATGCTTTATCTGTATGCATGGCGTTGTGATGTTTTCTTCGGGTTAAATCATGTGCACAAAACTGACATGGGTGCACGTTTTGGTAAAGTCTCTGTTATATCAATTAAAAAAATGAAACAGAATGTAGACGACGTGACTCCCCTTCACGCCCTCCCTGTTTTAATGTAATCTTTGTCATCGTTTGTTCTTGAGCCTGAACTCTGGCATTTCTGTTTTCAAGGTATTGACTGATCATCTGCAATCTGGGCTTCTACGCAGTTTGACTTTCAATGCCTATTTCCGTTCCTCATCGAAAGTTGTTTTTCTAAATCCACACGAACCACGTATGAATTTGATTTTTTTAGTAGGTATTTTCAATTTCTTGAGCAGCATGGGCGATCTGCTGATTTTCAGTTGATCGATTATTTCTAAATCCCGATTACTGTAGAATTATAAAAAGTTTGTCTTATAAGGTTCAGTAAAGTCTGGCATGTATCATTCGTTGCATCAGTTTTCTCATCCAGCTTTTAAACTTATAGTACTTCATATATTTGGTATTGTTAAGTCTGTATATTTCTTGAGAACTGATTTCAATATGGCTTCCTTCCATTCCTGGGGTGCAATTTAATTTCCTTCTTCCATCTGCAGTTTTGGACTGGCATGAGCTTTCTTTCTACCTTAATGCAGACTTAACAATATTTCATTTGTTATATAATCTTTTTCATGTGATAAACTTTTGTTTACTCATCTTATTGCAACTAATACTGCGTGATTGTAATGTGCTTGTGTAAGATTCTTCAGTGTCGAGGGCTCTAGCTAGTTTCCAAGTTTGTTTGTTTGAGAGATGACGTTTTTTATATCCAGCTTTCTCTTGTTTGATTTAAAGTGATATTATATGTTGCAATGTTATCTTCGAGAAGGGCTGGGAGGATTGTGAGTCAGTCTGTGGCTTCAGCTCTTTGGTGTAATCTTTGACCACTTCACTAATGATATGGATATTATTTGCCTCTCAATCCTTGTTTCGGAATACAGAAAAGTAAATGCTACTGTTTGATTGGATAGTGAACATATAGATCCAAACCTCCGGGGACATTTCTGGATCTACTTCCTGGTCATTTTTGGGTGAATGACCTTGAACGTGCTGGCGTCGTCACCTCAAAGGCACGCAAAGTGAAGACGTTGGTTATGGATAAGGGCTATATTCTGGGGTTGAAAAATGCCGGTATATTTGATTGTATCTCTACATTCTATAAACTATCAATGTACATACTTCTGGATGTTAAAATCAATTGTAGTTACTCAGGATGGGGCGACTGAGACGACGAAGCTAAAGTATGTACATCCAGTGGGCTAATGGAACAACAATATCCACACTCTTTTATTTTAGCTGAGAAAGAGTGAGCAACTGTGTGTTTCCCGAAGTGCAATTTATTGTATTATGCTTTGTTTGCTGTACATATCCGTTATTGTCCAGTTGGCTACAGTTTCTAATGCTTCCCTTCACAACTTCTCTGTGTACCTCCATTTTGTCATGTTTTACTTCCATGATTTCTTCATGTTTATTTTTTAGGCTTTACCTCTACGAGACTAAGTCGTGCTCTTTAAATATTGCTGTCCTATTTTCCATGACTCTCAACGTCTTATACGTGTAGTTATACTTCAAAGTGTGTAACATATTTTTTACCTTTTTTAATGTTGTAAATATCATACTATTTAAGGTGGACAAAAAGGGGATCTAATTTGAATCAAAGAACTTGTTATTCACGCGATGTAGCTGATCTCATGACTCAGATGTATTTATTTATGTAATGATACGTTATCTGCATCTGCTGTGTTTATTTTAAATCTAAGTGTTGCATATTTTTACATTATTTTCCTTCTATATTGTATAAATTAAAACATTATATATTCCAAACGATTGCATAGTCTTTTGTTAAGCACAACATAATTCATTTATTTTGCAATTGATACGCTGAAGTGTTCTGTTAGTTATTAAGAAATTGTGATAGGTTGTACCTGAACAAGTTACTCACAACCTAAAAATGAGAGTGATCAGGTATTATTCATACTCGTCATTACTGTTTTGCGTAGAATCGCGGACAATAGAGCACACAATGTTATAGAGGCAATTTGATACCCTTGAAACGTGATTATGTAACAGAATGGGTCGCATCTTGTGGATTGAAAATAAAAATAAATATGGAAGTCTTGAAGAATGTGAATTGGTAGCAGCTCTATACGGGGAATCGTAACATCGCTATAAGTGGAATGGTAACATCGCTATAAGTGGAATGGTAACATCGCTATAAGTGGAATGGTAACATCGCTATAAGTGAAATGGTAACAGCTCTATAAGTAGAATGTTAATATCGTTATAAGTGGAATGGTAACATCGCTATAAGTGAAATGGTAACAGCTCTATAAGTAGAATGTTAATATCGTTATAAGTGGAATGGTAACATCGCTATAAGTGAAATGGTAACATCGCTATAAGTGGAATGGTAACAGCGCTAGATATTGGATGATGACAGAGCTAGAAATGGAATTATTACAGCGCCAGTGATAAAATGATAACGCCGTTATAAGTGAAATTTTAACATCGCTAAAAGCGGGATAATAACATCACTATAATTTGGATAATAACATTGCTATAAATGGAACGACAACAGTCATATAAGTGAAACGATAACATTGCTATACGTAAAATTATAACAACGCTATAAGTATGATGATAAAAGCGCAAAAAGTTGGATGTTGACATCACTATAAGTATGATGATAAAAGCGCAAAAAGTTGGATGTTGACATCACTATAAGTATGATGATAAAAGCGCAAAAAGTTGGATGTTGACATCACTATAAGTATGATCATAAAAGCGCAAAAAGTTGCATGTTGACATCACTATAAGTATGATGATAAAAGCGCAAAAAGTTGCATGTTGACATCACTATAAGTATGATGATAAAAGCGCAAAAAGTTGGATGTTGACATCACTATAAGTATGATGATAAAAGCGCAACAAGTTGGATGTTGACATCACTATAAGTATGATGATAAAGGCGCAACAAGTTGGATGTTGACATCACTATAAGTATGATGATAAAAGCGCAACAAGTTGGATGTTGACATCACTATAAGTATGATGATAAAAGCGCAACAAGTTGGATGTTGACATCACTATAAGTATGATGATAAAAGCGCAACAAGTTGGATGTTGACATCACTATAAGTATGATGATAAAAGCGCAACAAGTTGGATGTTGACATCACTATAAGTATGATGATAAAAGCGCAACAAGTTGGATGTTGACATCACTATAAGTATGATGATAAAAGCGCAACAAGTTGGATGTTGACATCACTATAAGTATGATGATAAAAGCGCAACAAGTTGGATGTTGACATCACTATAAGTATGATGATAAAAGCGCAACAAGTTGGATGTTGACATCACTATAAGTATGATGATAAAAGCGCAACAAGTTGGATGTTGACATCACTATAAGTATGATGATAAAAGCGCAACAAGTTGGATGTTGACATCACTATAAGTATGATGATAAAAGCGCAACAAGTTGGATGTTGACATCACTATAAGTATGATGATAAAAGCGCAACAAGTTGGATGTTGACATCACTATAAGTATGATGATAAAAGCGCAACAAGTTGGATGTTGACATCACTATAAGTATGATGATAAAAGCGCAACAAGTTGGATGTTGACATCACTATAAGTATGATGATAAAAGCGCAACAAGTTGGATGTTGACATCACTATAAGTATGATGATAAAAGCGCAACAAGTTGGATGTTGACATCACTATAAGTATGATGATAAAAGCGCAACAAGTTGGATGTTGACATCACTATAAGTATGATGATAAAAGCGCAACAAGTTGGATGTTGACATCACTATAAGTATGATGATAAAAGCGCAACAAGTTGGATGTTGACATCACTATAAGTATGATGATAAAAGCGCAACAAGTTGGATGTTGACATCACTATAAGTATGATGATAAAAGCGCAACAAGTTGGATGTTGACATCACTATAAGTATGATGATAAAAGCGCAACAAGTTGGATGTTGACATCACTATAAGTATGATGATAAAAGCGCAACAAGTTGGATGTTGACATCACTATAAGTATGATGATAAAAGCGCAACAAGTTGGATGTTGACATCACTATAAGTATGATGATAAAAGCGCAATAGGTGGAATTATAATATGGCTGTAAGTGATGCAATAACATCTCTAGAAGTCGGATGATAACATCGCTGTAAGTGGAATGATTACAGCACTAAATGTGGGATGATTACAGCACTAAATGTAGGATGATTACAACACTAAAAGCGGGATGATAGTGAATGATGATATGAATTGGATGGCATCGTCGCTATAAGTTGGACGATAACATCACTATACATAGGATTAAAACACAATAAGTGGGATGTAAACATCGCTGCAAGTCGGATGAAAACAGCGCAATACGTTGGACGATAACAATGCTATAAGAGGAATAATAGCATCACTACAAATCCGATGATAACTGCGCATAAGTGGGATTATAACATCAAAGGATGGCGAGGAGAAAGATTGTTTCACCACCAAGGCAAGATATAAAAGTAGGTGGTGAATTATTTCAGCCAACACTTGATAATAATAATATTATTTGCTTAGGCCTCTGAGACCCATTGCGTTGGATCGGCCACATGCATGACCCACTGCTGCGGTCTGGTTTCAGGCTTTGTCAAGAGCGAAGGTGGAGGCTGTTATCTGCTGGGGCCATATTATGATGGACGGTCTCTTCTACGCCTCAAGCCGGTCGAGAGAAGTCTTTTGAAGCCAAGGAACGACTTGTGTAGAATCTTGTGGGCCGGGCTTTCCTGGCCCATCCGTATAACATGACTGAACAAAGAAACTTGACGGTGGTCAAGTGTTTCTGAAATTAGGAGGAGATCTGTTTTAGCTTAGACATCTATGTTGTGGATGTAGTCATGCCATCAGATGTCCAGGGTACACCGCTGGAAGGTCTCCAATCTCGAAATGTCATGTTTTGACCAAATGGGAAACCGAACATACTGGTTACACCAAAAACGATGCCTATTACCAGTTGAACCGAAGAGAGCAGGTCGTTGTCTTCAGACTTCGCACTGGCCACAACAGACTGAGGTACCACCTATTCAACAAATTGAAGATAGGGTGTACCGACGAATGCCCGTGCGGTACTGGTAAAATGACCGCTGAACATCTGCTGCAGAACTGCCCGACATACGAGGATCAGAGAGAGCAGATGTGGCCATTACCAGTGGAACTGCAAGACAAGCTCTATGGCAGTGGCGAGAGCCTCAGGATGACCGCCGCTTGTTTCGAAAAAATAATGGTTACTGTCTGACTGAGTACGAAGAAGAAGAAGAAGAAGAAGAAGAAATGTCATGTTTGAATAATGTCCAGGTTTATCGATGTGTTGATAGTATTTGAGCTGAACTGATGGGTATTCAAATGTGTGATAACCTTACTAGTATCAGGTTCACGTAATCACGTAGAAATCACACGTGACAATAACATGTGTGCATTGGTTAAAAACAATTTGATTATTGTGGAACGTTAGATGGTTGTTTTGTTGCGAAATAAATGAAAATTCATTTCTGTTTAAAATGTTAATTCCCTAGATGTTCTTGTCTAATTCAAAGAATTCATTTTGTAAACGCTAGACAGAGACACAACATGTATATCATTTACATATTCATCTTTGATTGTACGTATTTGGCTGTGATGTGGCATTGTTTTATTTGATATTGTCATTGTGTATTCTGATTTAGAAGATTTGAATTAAGTATTTACTAAATGTAATTTGTTTAATGAAATATTTGTTCTAAGATTTGTTAATGTTTTTTGTGCAGTTTTATGTAGTATTTTTCTCAGGTTAGAGAATTAAATCTTTGTGAACATGTGTTAACATATTGTGTTAACAAATGTACCAGATACTTACCGACTTTTGGCAGTGATTCATGTTATATCTTTACGAATCTTATAGTGATTAGTGTCAAAGAATGTCATGACCTTGCATATTGTGATATTTACTTATTTGCTACGGATTTATATGCTATTTTTACAGGGCATTTCGGTTATGTTATTGTTGCAATTTTAATGATCTGCTTTGTGGTGCTTCTTAGAATATATACTGCTGGGACAATTATGTTTTTTATTTTGTTATGGTGCCGTTTATTCTGTAAGAACAATAACCGGACTCTCAGAAAAATGTAGCAAACCCCACAGTTTGCCCTAGGGTTATTCTTACTGAGAACACTATCACACTCATCCACATCATCAGGACCACACACTTCAAATAATATAGCACACAGCAGATGGCATATTTATTATATAATACTCATACCAGAAAAATGAGTAGTGAAATTACAAACACAATACAATACATATCATCTTAACTAAATATTCCTATATTATATATTTGTTTATATAAATATTAACTAAAGCGGAAATTTTAAGCATTAGCTATTGATGGAATTCCCAACTATCATTAACCCAGTTCTACTGCCCACACACATCACACATACATCTCTTTAACTGCGTCCTCAACACACCTTATCAAAAACTCTTCCTCACTAAAATCCCCTCAGGCGGGCGATCTGGATATACCTCGTCCACAATGTGTCCTGCGTACAACACACGTTCAGATTATCTATTAATACCAAACTCACACACCTATTTGAGCGATCCTGTTCTATCACAAACATTCGTACAACCGTCTATCAATCGCTACTCTATCTAAGTCGGTGAGCTAAACCAGACTCCTATCTACATTCACTCTGTCGCTCTCCTCTCCTCTCCATCCAGCCTCCTGAGATAAACTTTGTGTCGAGTTATATACACTAAAGCAGTATCAAAGCTGACCAATGGATCTCAGGGGGATGGCTCTATTCAGTCTTATTGGAACGAAATACTTTGCACACCTATCACTCATCTATAGCAGCAAGCTCCGCTACCAATACGTCTGTCACTCATTCTCCCACTACCCAAATCGGAACGCCAGTGGTCAGCTCCTACCTGTCCACATTCTTTGCCCCAATTCTATTTTTCTTTGTTGAGACGGTGAGTGACCTTGACACGCATTCAGGTAGCTTTAAGCTTTAACATGTTCAAGTACCTTTGTTATCAGCAACCACATCACCCCTGTCCTAAACTCTCTTGCTCCGGCGGGAACTGTCACAAAAATGTCATGTCAAATCTGGAGTACCGCAAGGATGTGGGCTATCTCCTTTGATGCCCATCACATATGCAGACCAAAAATGTAAAAATGCCAAATCAAATGAAAAAAAATAACATTGGGGAACTGTTAAACGAACTTCTTTTCACAGACGATCATGCAGTCAGATCAGCTTCACAAATACAATTGCAACAACATATTAACAAACTACAATATGTGAACAAAAACTGAGATCATGAAAAAAACTAGACGAGCAGGACAAACCAATATCTTCTTTGCAAAGCAGCAAATCCAACATATAAAAGATTTCACATACTTAAGGATCCCTTAATCAGTAGACGGAAGAATCATCGCCGAAATCCAACAAAAAGATTCCATAAGACTAATAACAATTTTTTGCAATTAACACCAATACTTAGCTGCAAGCACGTGGCAAAAACTACCAACAGAGTTTTATACAACAGGATTTTTTTGTCCGACGCTGACGCTACCGATGTCTAAACCGGACATTTACATCAATTAGTTGTTGTCCACCACAAGTGATGAAGACCACTCTCTTTGTTCAGCCGTGTGGACAGTCGTATCTCTTGCAGTGTTGATAGTTTGTCCACCACAAGTGATGAAGACCACTCTCTTTGTTCAGCCGTGTGGACAGTCGTATCTCTTGCTGTGTCCGCTGAAATGGGTGACTTGCGCGGTTATTTGGATTAAAATGAGGAAGAAACTGCGCCTTTTGTCAACCTCGCTAACAGAGCCTAAGCTACCTTTTGCCAGTGGCAAGACATTCATCGAGACGACTGGAGATAGCATAGGATGCAGATTGTGTCTCAGGGTTACCACCGAAGCCTTTCCGTAAACATGTAACCCGCAGGGTAGAAATGTGGGATGGCATCTAACGCAGTTTGTCGTGCCTTTTCGATAACCACAAGAGGTCGTATTGACAACACTCAGCGTGTAAGTGAGTCTGGCATCTCTCCCCAGCTGTATTCAGCTCATCATAGTAGCATCTAAAATTCCCACACGCCAAATTCGTGAAGGTGAACCGGCAGAACTAACCCGTGAAATACGACACAGGTATAAGCGTAGTGCCATTTAGCCAGCGTCCAGACCACGATAAACGGATGGAAGATATCACAAAAAAAGAACGAAATAACAAGTCCAGACGGAAAACAACACCACGTTTCCGTGAACACAAGTGTAAATCGTCGACTAGTGTGAATTCCAGGCAAATCCGTGGTCTGGAGGCATCCATAATGATCCAAAACAGTAGAGAAATGTAGACTCCCAGCCAGTTATGGCGCCATCAATTGAAAAACAACAAATAGTAACAACATGATTTAAATGCCTGGGAAAAATATTGAGTGTAACAAGGAGAGACAGGATCAGAAAAGATGACATCAGGATACTGCTATCAGCAACACTCTCTCGCTCGAGAATGAGATTAAAAAGTAGGCTTGCCAGGGCGAGTACTCTATGGATCGCTTGACAAAGTGAGTCTAGGAGAACACTGCACTGCTGTCTCACTATACCAGGGTCCGGATCTATCAGACCTGAGCTCTTGACACTCTCATGTATGGAACGGAAACTTGGAGCACTTATACTAGACAGGAACGGCGAGTCAACACCTTGTTACTCGCGGATCGGCCTTTACAGACATAGTAGACAGGGTCGAAATACAGGAGACAGAGATGGACAAAACTCACAGAGCACCATGCGCATGGTCTTCATAGACTGAGAGACCTATGATGATAATGGTGATTGTTTGTTGTTGTTGTTTGCAAATGCTCACAATGAGTAGGTTACTCTTTTGTACACCCTGAAAAGGACGTTAAGTGGTAGGGTTGCAGTATCATTCCTCACATCCGGAGCGTGCTGATTAAGGTAGACCGTGGTCCTCCAGGGGTTCTGCGTGTCGCTCTCTACTACGGGGATCACGTCGAACCTCACCTTGTTAGCCAGACTGTTGTCATCGATAACAGTCCGTTTCCAGGACGATTCCTCTGACCCTAGCTAACATTATCTAATCAGTGTGTTTTGCCTGACCAGCCTCATCGTCCCTACGATGATCATTATGTTATTATATTGTTGGTATTAATTTGTTAAATTTTTACTGTCTCCTTTCTTTGAGCTTCTATAACATCGCTTATTGTTGACGCTTGTCTTGGTATTGTATTTGTGGTAAACATTTTTTGAATGATCCTAATTTGTTGTTTAATTGATGCAATGCTGTCTGTTGTGGATGTGTTCAATGTTGCTGCAGCGATGTAAGATATACTGCGTTTGTTTGCGTGTGTATTGACATTGTCATATGTTGTCCATTGTTGGTGATACTGTTGGTGATATGTTGTCCATTGTTGGTGATACTGTTAGTTAGTACGTTATGCTAACTTGTTTAATAATTTTGCAGTTTATTGTTTATTTTGTTTGCGTTTGCCTTATTTCTCTAAACCCCAAGGCTGTGTGCGTTGCAATGTGGTTTTTATTTTGCGCCTGTCGGCCCAGTGCATCCGACTTCAGCATACATTTTATGTAAGGGTCTGCTTCCTCCTGCATTTTCTAAGGGTTTGCTTCCCCGGAGTAACGGTGGGTTCTGTGATGGGGATCGAACCCAACACCTTCTGGTTTTTGAGCTGTGTCACTTAACCACTAGTCCACGCCGTTACCTGCCGTTTATTTAATTCGTTCCAGTAACGCAACAGGCTGTCTCCGATTTTGCAAAACACTTTCGGGTGTGACTGATCACCTAACGCCCGCCTAAAGCTGGGCAGCCCCCACCCAATAAGGTGTTGATCCGCCACAGCCTGTCTGCTTCAATGGGTACTTTGGGCTAGGACAAAAATCCAAGTCTCAGGCTGCAGATCAAGTGTACCAGGCAATAAAACTAAAAATGAAAACTTCAGGCTTCGGCTTGCAACTTGGAATGTCAGGACCGTGTGTCCAGGATGTGCCACTGACTTCAGAGGGTCACGTGAGAAAAACGGATGTTATTGATGTCGAACTTATTTGTCTTGGTATAGATATTGCTGGTCTGCAGGAGACACGCCATCAGAATGGGTCAGCTTTTTTTTTGGAAAGGCAGAGGAAAGGAAGAAACACGACAACATGAGGTGGGTTTTGCAGTGAAGGAATCCAGTTGGAAGATATGATAGAATGTTAACAATGAAATTGTGTACTCCGAGTAAATTCATAACACTTATCGCTGCCTACGCTCCGACGCTCACATCGGCGGAAGATGCAAAGGATTCCTTCTATGCAGAGATAGACAATACAGTCAATGCAATTCCAAAATCCAACTGCCTATACATACTTGGTGATCTAAATGATTGGGTGGAATCGGACTCGAATTCATGGCCAGTTTGATTAGGCAAACAAAATATTGGGCGTATGAATGAAAATGGACAAAGGCTACTGGAATTCTGGACAAAAAAAACAAAACATCTCTGCATCACAAACTGCTACTTTGAAACAAAATATCGCGTTAAGGTATCATAAAAGCACACAAGATCCGTTCATTGGCTGGCACCAACTAGACTTTATTATCACCAGGAGACAACTGAATCACACACAATTAACATGCAGTTACCCGAGTGCTGACTGTGATACTGACCACATGTTGGTCGTTGCTCGCGTCAAGCTGAGACCTAAGAGAATCTTCACAGCGGAGCACAAACCTATTTTGAGGATACATTTAGTCAACACCAAGAATCCTGAAAAGTGTTTTAGGTTCCAACAGCAGCTTGCAGACGTTCTCACTGATACATCAGGAGAATGTACAGCTAGTGCAAAGTGGGATTTAATTAAAGACGCTACTCTCAAAGCAGGAATAACAGCTTATGGTATTAGAGAACACAGGAGTCAAGAGTGGTTTGAGGCAAATAGTCGGATACTGCAGCTTTTGATTGACAAAAAAAAAGGCAGTACTACTAAGAAACAACGACAAAACAACACGCACCATTCTCAATGTTTTAAAACAAGCTAGAAAATAAGTGCACAGGACAGTGTGCAAAAGACTATCGGATAAAGTTATGCGAGAATATCCAAGATGCCTTCAATAATAGTAACATAAGAGGTATGTATGAAGGGATAAAGAAAGCCATCCGCCCAACAGTGAAAAAAGTGCTCCGCTAAAAGCTTTATCTGGAGAGATCATCACTGATAAGAGGAAGTAGTTAGACAGATGGGTAGAGCACTATCTTTAACTCTACTTAAGAGAGACAGAGCTAACAGAAGATGCCCTCAATGACATCGAGACCATGTCAACTCTGGACCATTTGGACTCGCTGCGAACCATGATAGAAGTTAACTGTGCTATTGCTGACCTTGCTTCTGGAAAGGCTCCAGGAAAGGACGGAATCCCAATAGAGTTCATCAGAAGTGGAAAGGAGATAATTGCTCCACAGATACACCAGTTGATAACATTATGCTGGCATGAAGGACAGCTCCCACAGGATTTCAAAGATTCGAGCATTGTAACCTTGTGCAAGAACAAGGGAGACCGGAGTGAATGCAACAACTACAGAGGCATTTCGCTTCTCTGTACCGTTGGGAAGATACTTACCAGAATTGTTCTTTGCAGACTCCAGATCTTAGGAGACCAGGTTTACCTAATCATAGTGCGGTTTTTGTGGAAATAGGTCTATCACAGATATGATATTCTCGTTATGATAGTTGCAAGAGAAATGCAGAGAACAAAAGCAGCCATTGTATATTGCCTTCATAGATCTCACGAAGACATTTGACTTGGTCAGTCGTGTGGGTCTGTTCCAAGCGCTCAGGAAGATTGGTTGCCCACCGATTCTTATGAGCATTTTCGAGTCGTTCCACACTGACATGAAAGGCACCATCAACTTTGACGGTGCGTCATCAGAGGAATTCAGAATCAAATGTGGAGTGAAACGTGAAACAAGGCTGTGTACTTGCTCCAACCCTCTTTGGAATATATTTCTCACTTCTCTTAAAGCATGCATTTCGTAACCATGAAGGTGGTATCTTCTTTCCTTCTCTCACAGATGGTGGCCTATTCAAATTCTAACGGCTGAAATACAAGACCAAAATAAACAGAGTGCTGATGAGAGAGCTGCTCTTTGCGGATGATGCCACAATTACGACTCACTCAGAGGAGGAACTGCAAAGCTTACTATCTGCATTTTCGGATGCATGCTGTGAGTTTGTGTTAACAATCAGCAAAACAAAAACACAAGTTATGGTCCAGTGTGCCAACAAACCACCGGTAATCTCCATTTATGATGAGGTTCTCGTTGTAGTAAATCATTTTATGTACTTGAAATCTTCAGTTAATAATAAACTATCCCTGGACCAAGAAATCAATATCAGAAAAGGAAAGGCAGCAACAACAATGTACAGATTAACAAAATGGATATGGAAGAAGAAGAAGCTCACTGTTAAAACAAAAACACTTGTTTACAAGGCATGTGTCCTCAGCACTCTTCTTTATGGCAGTGAGACATGATCTACCTACATGAACCAGGAGAGGCGGCTAAACAGCTAACACATGAAATGCCTGCGCAGAATCGTGGGGATGGGTGGCAAGATAAGATCACCAACGCAGAGGTGGTGGAGAGAACAGACACTGTCACCATTTTTTCCATGCTTAGTCCGCGAAGGCTTAGCTGGCTTGGACACATTCGGAGGATGGATGATGACAGAATACCGACATATCTTCTCCATGGAGAATAACAGTTGGGGAAAAGGTCTCGGGGCCGGCCACTACTTCGATCCAAGGATGTATGCAAGCCGGATATGAATGATGCAAGCATCGATTTGGAATCATGGGAACAGGACGCCATGGATCGTGTTACGTGGAGAGGCAGGATTAAGCATGGAATACAGACAAAGGAGATAGTGATTGCTGATAGGCTAAAGACTCAGAGTTTGAGAAGACACACCACACCATGCGATGCCGCAAACGGTCCTGCCTTTCATTGCACACACTGTGGAAGACGGTTCTCTGCACGTATTGGTCTTACGAATCACATTCGTTACCGTCATGGACTGTAGTTGCATACCTTTTACTCAAAGCACAATTACTATTGTCTGACAAGACGGAAAGAGCCAATGAGTTAAGATTTACATTTTATATGTCGTTTATTTTTGTGTGTGGTGTTTTCCTTATTTTTATTGTAATGGCTATTACTTCTGCTGAGAATAGATTATGGACCAACCCATTGACAGGTTCTCGAAATGCTGACCAACGAACATATTGCGACATGTTCTAATAGTTGTGTGCCACAATTCGTTTGTAGTGACATGGGTTTACTCAAAAGTGCTTGAAATGAAAATCTGAAATATATTTATTGGGTAAATGCATTCTGAATTAGTGAAATACAACTATATAATTTTTCGACGTAATTACCATTTCGTTTCGATACACGTCCAGCAATGCCTATAAAGTGTATCGTGGTTTGGTAATATCTGCTCTGCTGCATGCCTGTAAGACATGGACAGTGTACGGCAGAAACGCCAGACAGTTAGACTACTATCTGGCGAGCTAGAATCACCGATGGTGTTCAGATTACAGAGAGTACAGCCATAGCGGAGACTTAGCGAAAGCGTATTGCCAGAAAAAAAAATACTCAAAATATGGATATCCCCATTTCTGCAGTGCCTGCCAATCTTCTCGTGTCCTGTGGACACTACCGAATGGGCGTTCTTAACCTCTCCTAACTTCTCAGGACAATTTGTCACCAAATAATAGGTAGCTCGAATCGCCTTTACCAATTTAACTACCAATCTACTAGAAGTCTAAGGAACTATCACTCTGAATCACAACTTCTCCCCCACTAAAGCAACCGTCTTTCATGTGTTAATTCTAAAACTATCGCACCAAACGGTGGATAATAATTAATGTTAAACTGACCGTCTGACCTTCCCACGACCTGATAGTTAAACAATGTTAAAGTTAAAGAAACAAAATGTCCAATTGACCTAATTTCTGCTAACCTGTAACTGAACTCTCAGACGTGAAAGTCTGTCTTACCTGTTTGTCTACAGTTCAGCTAAAATTAGCTTCCACCCTTGTAAGTATCGCTATTCACTAAAATGGCCAGTGAGTTTGAAGGCTACCACCACTGAATCTCACTTCTGTCATTTTTGTCACACCAGTGTTTGTGAATAGGGGAAAAGTATATTAATCCTACTGTTTATGTAGCGACATGTGATATAGTCCTGTGTCCTAATAATTGTATATGCTTATACTTATATTCTCCATTGTACAAAAAGGCAATCTGAAGCTGTGCACGAACTACCGAACTATCGCGCTAATCAGCCATGCTAGCAAGATACTTTTGCGAATCCTATTTAAAAGAAAAGAAACAAAGTTTAAATCTGAAATTCACGTAGTCCAGGCAGGTTTTAGGAAAGACAGAGGGACCAGGGACCACATATTCAATTTAAGGAATATCAACGAAAAATGTAGCGAGTTTAATGTAGACTTGTACACATGTTTCATTGATTACACCAATGCCTTCGACGCGGTAAAACATCAAAATCTGTGGAGAATCATACAGGAAATGGGGTTTACCTTGCATATAGTCCATCTCATTGAAACATTATACAAAGATCAACACGCCGCTGTCCGAGTATCTGGACAAACATCAGATTGTTTTGCAGTACAAAAGGGAATCCGACAGGGATGTATCCTCTCACCTTATCTATACAACATATATGCAGAATGTATAATGAGAAATGTTCGAGAAGACGATAACATTGAAAGGTTCGACCCATTTCCGATTGGGGGGGGGGGGGGGGGGGGGGGTTCGAGATTCCAGCGTTACGATACGCAGATGAGACAATGATACTATCAAGAAGTGCAGAAGGGCTAGAGCAGCTACTTTCAGCCGTTAATGGACATAGTAAAGATCAAAACCTGTTCATAAACATAAATAAAACAAAGATAATGACCACCGACAAAACACAATGTCAGCATAAATTTACAGTGGGTGGTGAGGAAATAGATCAGGTCACACATTTTGAATATCTGGGCTCCAGAATTGACAAAAACGGCGACTGCTCGAAAGAAATCAGAAGAAGACTAGCTATGGCAATGCAGAGACTGAACAGCCTGAAGAAATTATGGCAGAGCACCAACAAAATGATAAAAGTAAAAGTCTTGAGAGCCTGTGTTTTTTCCGTGGCAGCTTATGGCTGTGAATCATGGACGATTACCAAAATTTCTAGACAAAGAATCGAATCCTTCGAGTCAAAATGTTACAGAAAGATCCTCAAAATACCCTGGACAGAGAAAAAAGAAATGTAGACATTCATCAAGAGTTGAGCATAGAGGAGAACTGGTTTATCAATTCCATTTTGGCTAGAAAAAAGCAAATACTTTGGTCACATCAAGAGACACAACGGTCTTGAGACAACGGTGATGGAAGGTATGGTGCCAGGCAAAAGAGGAAGGGGTAGACCAAGAAGACGATGGCACCAAGATATCCAGGAATGACTGGGTATGACTGTGGCGGAGGCTGAAGTTTTGGCAAGGGAACGAGTTTCTTTCAGACAGACTGTGATGGGAGCGACGTTCTACAAAGGGCATGCTACGTGATGATGATGATATGTAGCTATCAACAAATGCTTATAGTTGTATTCTTCATTGTACATATAGCGATGGACATATGCGAGTACTTATACATGTGTTCGCCTCTGTACACGTAATGAGCGACATTTGTAGCGATATGTTGTATTTTTCAATGTATATTGTAACGAGCCTACAAGGTGTGCCTACAATGAAGTAAAGAGTTACTACTTTACAATTCTATATTAAATATTTCACACCGAATGTCACATGCGTCGATGTTACCAATATATGTTTGCTCCATTTGATAACTTGCTTGGCCGCAAGACAAACGATACAACTCGGTAACTCTTTGTCATATTCGTTGCCTCAGACTATCCATAATGTAGAGATCTGAACGTTACCTCATCTAGTGAAGTTACTATAATTAATTATTTAGTGATCTTCGCTATTTAACATTCTTGGCTGCAAGGTGAATCCTACTTCTTGTTTGTTATTTATCTCTTCCCATTAATGTTGATCTCCTACAAATTGAGACTGATTGTTCATTTCCGCATTGTCATCTTGATGGTTTCTTCTTCTATCAGGAAAACATAATTAATATGTGTGTCGCGTGAGGTGTTGATGTAACGTTCTGCATTATCACATAAAGTACTGATAAGAAGAACATGAATAATGAGCAGAAATAGATGCAAATGAAGATATCAATAAGATAAAATGCAAAAGGAGCTAAAAATTAGAGACGAAAAAGAACAAAAAATAATGTTGACGATATTATCTTGATAACTATATTACAATAAGTCGAAGTAGATTAGTGAATCATTTAAGATAATATGCTGCCGAAAACGGATGTGTTGGACTGAAAAGTGAACATATTGCAGTCAAGCTGTAAACTAGCGACACAACGTATTCCGTTCTCTGGACTACATCCTGCTGCTTACAAAGCCCTGTTCAGGGCTTGATATGAGGTGATTGAGAACGAACGCAGAAGAAGAAGACAAATAAGATAATATTATTGATCATCTGTATGAAGAAACATTGTGGAGGGATGTGGGCGGCGAGAAATAACCACGTAGAGAAAAACACGAAACAAGAAAACACATTCAAGTAGGCTCTACTGATAGATGGCCAGACGCACAAACAGCACTTAACATAATGAAGAAACGGCATTTAAAATCCTCTACAGACAGGGAGAAAAATAGAAACACACCCATGGATAGAGAAATAGCATTCGCATAAAGACATAGACATGTCGGTATATAAGAACAAATGTATACAAAAAATATAGTTTGGCTTGTATCAATATTTTTTTCACTTCAAAATATCACACATATGAAAATATTCAGGAATGAATTATTTGTGAGTTTATAAAAGTAAACAATGTCTGCAATTTAAATTGTTAATGCTATGTGTTGTTAAGAAACATAATAAAACCAAAACAATGAATCCTCAACATTTGTAACTCGCACTATTAATTTATGTCCAATTATATATCCATGTTTACACATCAAGAAAATATTCATTAGTTGTTAAACACAAATAACACCTGCGTGAAATACAAGTTTATAGTGTTCACTGTTAGGACGAGACGATTCCCGGTATATAAGAACAAATGTATACAAAAAATATAGTTTGGCTTGTATCAATATTTTTTTCACTTCAAAATATCACACATATGAAAATATTCAGGAATGAATTATTTGTGAGTTTATAAAAGTAAACAATGTCTGCAATTTAAATTGTTAATGCTATGTGTTGTTAAGAAACATAATAAAACCAAAACAATGAATCCTCAACATTTGTAACTCGCACTATTAATTTATGTCCAATTATATATCCATGTTTACACATCAAGAAAATATTCATTAGTTGTTAAACACAAATAACACCTGCGTGAAATACAAGTTTATAGTGTTCACTGTTAGGACGAGACGATTCCCGCTAATATTCCCTTAAAACTTGTATCTTTCTTTCGGTCTGGTATTTTGATTCTGTTTGTTCCACATCCTTTGAAATTCGCGCCAGTAGTGATATTTTCAGAAGTCTGCGATCATGTACGACAGTCCTGCTGTGATGATCAGTCACTCGCCTTACTCGCTAAATTTCACACCGGTTCGTTTGTTTAATCGGCATTAAATTTGAGTGTAGGAACGTTTTCTAAATTAACATCTACTGCATTTGTCCCTGTTTCTGTCTTTCTATTTTATTATATCTTTCAATTTATCTTTTGATTGTAAGTGCAAAAGTTTATAACGTTTCTTCAAGCCTTCGCGGACCCTTTAGAGTGCCTCGTAGACGTCCAGGAGTCCGCAGACCACATTTTTAGAACCGCTGATTTAAAGTATATCTTCATTTCCAGAAAGAATGAAGGAACAGACAGATATTTTGATATTGTTCATTAACCAGGAAATACTTTCAAGTTCAGAAAGCCAAAATCTGACGCAACGAAGCAGCGTCGAAAACAAAATTGGGATATTGGAAGCGATGAAGGAAGCAAATTGTAATAAGAACTATGTTTTGAAGAGAACAGTCAATGTTTTGTCTAAACGTTATATACTTAGCAGCCAGTCTGGGTTTCTTGTTTCGGTTATCATCCGTTTAAAAAAAGAGGATAACACGTACAGATGAGAGTTTGATGGTACCCCCAACACACTCTAGCATGCCAAAAGAGAACGTGAGACTAGAGCCGATTGTCATGTACATGGCTCTTTCTGCATCATCTTGTCTATGTTGGACATGTGACATTCAAGAAAATATTTACTTTCAATAGCGTATCAATAGTCATTTATCCTAGCTTCAAATTAGCAAAGAGGCAGCTGCTCATATATGGCCACTTGAGTCCAGCGAATGAGAGCAGATAAAAACACGTTTCATTTTGTGATTCAGTTTGTTCTTCAGATTTGAAGACATCAACTATTTGGTGTGTATAGTTCGTGTTTAACATATATAGACATCAACTATTTTGTGCGCATAGTTCGTGTTTAACATATATATATACATCAACTATTTGGTGTGCATAGTTCGTGTTTAACATATATAGACATCAAGTAATTGGTGTGCATAGTTCGTGCTTAACATATATAGACATCAACTATTTGGTGTGCATAGTTCGTATTTAACATATATAGACATCAAGTATTTGGTGTGCATAGTTCGTGTTTAACATATATATACATCAACTATTTGGTGTGCATAGTTCGTGCTTAACATATATATACATCAAGTATTTGGTGTGCATAGTTCGTATTTAACATATTTAGACATCAAGTATTTGGTGTACATAGTTCGTGTTTAACATATATAGACATCAAGTATTTGGTGTGCATAGTTCGTGTTTAACATATATAGACATCAACTATTTGGTGTGCATAGTTCGTGTTTAACATATATTGACATCAACTATTTGGTGTGCATAGTTCGTATTTAACATATATAGACATCAAGTATTTGGTGTGCATAGTTCGTGTTTAACATATATAGACATCAAGTATTTGGTGTGCATAGTTCGTATTTAACATATATATACATCAAGTATTTGGTGTACATAGTTCGTGTTTAACATATATAGACATCAACTATTTTGTGTGTATAGTTCGTGTTTAACATATATAGACATCAAGTATTTTGTGTGTATAGTTCGTGTTTAACATATATAGACATCAAGTATTTGGTGTGCATAGTTCGTGTTTAACATATATAGACATCAACTATTTTGTGTGTAAAGTTCGTGTTTCACACACATGTATATATATATATATATATATATATATATATATATATATATATATATATATATATATATATATATATATATATGTAGCTCAATAATTTGGTGTGCTAAGCTCGTGCTTCAGATATAAAGACATCAAGTATTTGATTTCCAAAGTTCGTTTTTAACATTTATATTAACACCAGGCATTTGGTGCGCAAAAGTTCATTTTTCACATATAAAGACATCACATATTTGATAGGCAAAGTTCGTGTTTCACATATAAAGACATCACATATTTGATAGGCAAAGTTCGTGTTTCACATATAAAGACATCACATATTTGATAGGCAAAGTTCGTGTTTCACATATAAAGACATCAAGTATTTGGTATGTAAAGAACATGGTTAACATATATAATACATCCAGTATTTAGTGCGTGCTAGCCATAGCATTTACATAATCATTCGTGGTACGAATAACTGATATTATGCTATTGTATTCAGCAACGGCATCACCCTACTCCGGTTAAAGATATAGATTATCAGCCTCAAGCTCTCTCTCTCTCTCTCTCTCTCTCTCTCTCCCTCTCCCTCTTTCTCTCTCTGTCTGTCTCTCTATCTTTTACACTCAGGAAATGGCGAACAAATGTGGATAATTATTAGCTGCATACAGTCCTGTTGGGTCATTTTATGAACCCATCCCTGATCAACCAACGATCGATATCAAACTGCTGGGATCGATGGATCACAATATCATTGATTGCCGTGTTGTCATTTAGAAGACGGTAATTCATTGATCAAAATATGCTACGCCTTCCCCCATTCCATAATTAATGTGTTTTCAAAGTCAAAATACAACGACCGTTAATCCTTGGACAGTAGACATAACACTTTGAAGGACAGGCGCATTGATGTTGTCTATAGAGTTATGCCGTTGTCATGTCTTCTGTACCATAGAAGCGTGGATTGGGAATCGGACGCTATGGCTTTCACGATTAATGACTTTCAGAGTAAATATACGTGTGATTGCAGAAAGGCTCAATTCTTAAAATGACTAAGATTAGAACAAGTTTTTAAGGGATTTATACAAGAGAACAGTAACATGCATTAATCGATGTTTTTACATAATTAGACGTTTATAAAGGATTAAACAAATGCGAACAGCAACGACGAAGACAAAGAGAATAGCGATCCACTGCGAACATAATAAATGAAAATGATAAAGTAGTTTGTCAGTTGAAAATCGAAAAGAGTAGGCTAAACGGCTTCTGTTCGGGCAACATTCAAGTTAAAAATAGACTCAATTATTCTAGGGATTCTTACTACACAAAAAAGGGACTGTGGATATAACATCAGGACTAGGTTATGTGGTTAGCGGAGGAGCATAGATGGGGCCTGACAGGCTGCGGGTCTACCTTGCTCTAATTTACGCTTCCACCACCACCACTCCCAAAAATAGGCGATTGTATTTTCCAGAGGGTAACCTAACGGTTGGTAACAGATACAAGGATTGACCCTGCCTGTCACCAGTGGATTTCCACCTGTCAAAAATATAGGAAATAAAGGAGGTCTCATTTCCCTACAACATCTAGCGACATAAGTGGACTGAAGATAGATAGATAGATATATAGATAGATAGATAGATAGATAGATAGATGAATAGATAGATAGATAGATAGATAGATAGATAGATAGATAGATAGATAGATAGATAGATAGATAGATAGATAGATGAATAGATAGATAGATAGATAGATAGATAGATAGATAGATAGATAGATAGATATATAGATAGATAGACAGACAGACAGGCAGACAGACAGACAGACAGGCAGGCAGGCAGAGAGAGAGAGAAAGAGAGAGATAGATAGATAGATAGATAGATAGATAGATCGATAGATAGATAGATAGATAGATAGATAGATAGATAGATAGATAGATAGATAGATAGATAGATAGATAGATAGATAGATAGATAGATAGATAGATCAACGTTTCATATTTTAACATGGTTTCTAACACATCTTTAGCACAACACTGATACAATGGATGACATTTCATCTTTGTTTTACATTATTAGCCCCCGTTTGCGATATACCCCAACCACTGCAGTTGATCAGATTCTATTAACTCTGATTATGACATTACTGAGCTGGAGAATTCACTATAGTGATTTGTCTTTAATCCAAGCTGACATTTACAAATAAATTTTAGATTCTGGAAAAAAACATTTGAATCTCACTCACATATTATATGCATTTGTTTTATTTGATGTGATGAATGTGTGTAAGTACAATAGACAACATTTTGAATCACTCGGTCATACTCTTCATTTTTGATACAATGCCAAACGATTGTCGATGCAAACTCACAACCCATATTTCACTTAGCCAAGACATTATGTAGCATCGTCATCATATCAGGCTATATGAACACAATCCATATCTGCATCCAGGGTTGGATGTAATGGATGCCAAACGTGATGTTTGTTATCACTGTAGTACAATATGACAGTCGATTGTCTGTCCATCTCTTGTTATTATTGTTCCAGTTAAACTTCTGTTTTCCTCTCGCCTGCTTGACGCATGTGTGGATATAACGTGATTCTCTTGTTGCAGTAAATCTCTACTTAACGTAATGTTTAATGTTGACATCTGCAAAAAACAATATACGCTCGTTTCCATTTCAAGGACCAAATAGACTCTATGCTGAGCTATTCTCTCAAGTTCATGTTCGATACTAAAGATGTAGTAGTCAATGAGGACAGCAGCCAGAGATGTAATGCTGGCTGCTTGCATCAGGGTCAGTTTCTGTAACGGACAAAGACTCTAATCCACCAATTGGGAGACGGTGTGGGCTAGTGGCTAAGTGACACGGCTCACAGCCAGAAAGTGCTGGGTTCGATCCCCAACACAGCACCGGCCGTTACCCCGGGGAAGCAAACCCTTAGAAAATGCAGGAGGAAGCAGACCCTTACATAAAATATATGCTGAAGTCGGATGCACTGGGCCTACAGGCGCAAAATAAAAACCACAGTGCAACGGACACTGCCTTGAGGATTAGAGAAATAAGGCGAAAAAAAATATGAAACAAAATTATCCGCCTCCGAGTGGTGACCCTAGAAACAGGCTGCAGCCGCTCAGACTGGCTAAGAGTTTAATGTTAAAATAGGAAAGACAAACAGAATCCCCGAAACACTGTTGAAATCAAATGTGTCGTGCCGAAAAGCGTAAATGTCGCAACCAATGCTGTAAACTGCAACACACCGTTACAAACGCCCTGTTCGGGAAGGACACAAGAATAGAATCCCTGTTCGTATCAACACTTGCCGATGTGTTACGGTTAGTTCAATTATTACGTAATCGAGTGACGCGGGATGGTGGGGTTGTTTGTTTGTCGAAGTGACGGAGGCAATGAACGTTGTTTGAATAAGTGAACGTCACACAATCAATATTGTTATCGTCTTCTATTTGAAAGTAATGTTATCTACCCCGTTATTAACTTTATGTTGTTGTTGCTGTCTGGTACCAGTTTAAGCTTTAACACTAGTTTTTGGACTAGATATCCTTACAGCATCAATGTCACACTGTGAAGGTTTGGAACTTATACATATAAAAGAAATGCGACTGGTCCTAAGTGTACAAGGGATATCTCGATTGTGTAAGGTGCGATACATGTTTTATCTTCATGGATCTAGGCTGTCGATGGAATGATAGGCTACTTTTGGTCATCATTAGCTTCGACAGGGAATGCAGAGATTGGTGTCATGGAACAATAAAGCTCGAGATTGAACATTTGATAAGTGATGAGTCTCGATGATTGTGCTATTATACATACCGATGAACTGGTATTTTCAGCTGAGAAATCGTGGTGAAGATTTTCTCTTAGAGAGAGAGATGTAAGATCTTCTTCTTCTTCTTTGCGTTTGGTTTCGTATTCTCATTTTATGATACCAGATGTGCTGCTTCTATGAAGGGACACGTCAGTCGAAGGTCCTCAATGGTTCCTCACAGTTTGTCTTGTATGTTTATTTCCTCGGGTCTGGTCTTCCCATGGGAGCCTTGGTGCAGTGGACATGTGTTCTGGAGTCTGGGGTTCTCTCTGACAAGTGTATTGTACAGTCTGTGCTGCTTTTATTTTATGCATGTGTGCATTTAGTCTGCAATGACCTGTTCTGAGGCGGAAAATTGTGGTATACAGATGTAAGATGAAGGCCGAACGGTGTGGTACATACGTCACAAGAATGTACAGTATGGGAATGTTGATTAGCTCCGAGCTAGCTATCTGATTTTCCAAGTGGTCCGGAAAAATAGCACCACTGCCTCACAGAGAGCATGTGGTAAGAGGCGACTATGTGTGTGACATGGCATAACTCCGGCCATGGCTAGGTCGTTTGTTAAGAGCAGCATAAATGGCGCCTAACAGGCTGGGTGTCTACTTTTCTCTAGTGGTTGAGATTATTACGATGGAATTGCACATCTGTTCACCATCCACGGCACTTGTCTCAACGCAGAGCAGAAATAATCTGCTCGAGTCTAGCCCGCTGAGCAGGAAATGTTCCGCCCGGCTACACACAGCTCCTCGCGTCATAGCTGGGACATGCACAGATCATCTGCCTTGTAAAAGTACATGGAGACTAAGACTGGCTATCTCAAGTACGTATCTGAGTTGGCTTTCTGTAGTCGTTATCTTATGTGGGGACATTCTGAGGTGGCCTTCTTAGAGGACGTTCTGAGTTGGCTGTATGAGGTGGATATCTGAAATGAATCTATCTGAGTTAACTAAACGACCGTTTCTCTACGTTTGCACCTCAAACGATGAACTGGTAATTTATAGACTGTAAAATGTTTTTATATTTCGTTCGAAGAGAAAAGGATACCTGAATAGAAAGAGCTGTAATTTGTACAGCCAGTGGTTTATTTAAGATCAGTATCCCAATTATTCGCCATTTGCTGAAGAATATTGAGCATTGACACGAGGGCAGTAAGGTCGAATCATAACAAAACCTGACAACATAACATTACTTATCAATCAAGGATAAGCAAATTGCTTGTTCCTTAAAAAAAAAAAGGGGGGGGGGGAGGGGAGAGGAAGATTTGTGAAATCAAATTTAAATATTTGTTGTCGGTTTGCAGGTTTATCTGATGGAATATGAGGTAGGGAGGGCCGGCTTCCACGTGTATGTGACTAAATATGAACTGGGAGGAGCGGCGGCTTCTATGTTTATGTGACGAAGTATAAAGTGGGGTGGGGGGGGGGGATGGGTGGGTGGGGGCTACGTTCATGGGACAAGTGCAGAGCGGCGGCATCTACGTTATGTGACGAAGGATTATGAGGGAATAGCGAAAGCTTCTTCGTTTATGTGACGAAGTTTGATGAAGAGGGAGTGGAGTGACGACGTGCACGTTTATGTGACGAAGTATGACGCGGAGTTTATGTGACTATGTATGATGGGGGTTGGGGGGAGGGGAGTCTGTCTTCGACGTTTATGTGACTACGTATGATGTGGGTCAGAGCTGCGGCTTCCACGTTTATGTGACTAAGTTTGACGCATAGGAAAGGCGCTGTTACCACATTTATGTGACAATGTATGATATGGTGGTTGGGGGGGGGGGGTGAATTCTGCGTTTATATGGCGAAGTATCATGAGGGGGAGCAGTGGCTTCTACGTTTATGTGAAGAAGTATTATGGGGGGGGGGAGGGGCCACTTATACGTTTATGTGACGAATTATCATGAGTGTGGAGGGGCCGCCTCTACGTTGATGTGACTAAGTATGGCACGGAGAGAAGGATGGCATTAAAATGACCACACAAAAAATAAAAGGATGTGAGGTCACTTTTCGTCATTTCCTGCTCAATACATGATCACTCGTCTCTTCTTAACTCACTCTCTTTGCCATAATTTTTATATTGATAATATTGGTCTTTACTTTCTAGGTCAAAGTTCAAGTGTGTGTTCAGTTCTTCAAAGTCGGGGAGATCGACACCCTCAAGGAACAATATACAGCTGACGTCATCGTCAGGGCAAGATGGCGGGAGCCTACCTTAGATGGAAAATTCAATGAGGTATAATCGATATCCATTATGTCTTTACTAATGATTGATTGGTTGTTAGATTTATTTTTTGTGTGTATTTAGGGTGGGATATTGATATACCCTTTATGACGGTGTTGGAGAACTTAACAGCCGTTTATTTTATCTTACACAGTGAAAGCTGTTCTCAACCTACACGTGATAGCCTCGGATGTAATCATCTATTTGCGATTTATCCACACCATTGTACGTTTCAGGAGATTGCTATCCATTTAATGTCATTTATGTAGTCTGAAAAACACACAAAACACGTGTGTAAAATTATTAAAGACACAATATTAACATTTAACATACTTCAATCCAAACAACATTGTCTCTCTCTCTCTCTCTCTCTCTCCCTCTCTCTCTCTCCCTCTCTCTCTCTCTCTCTCTCCCTCTCTCTCTCTCTCTCTCCCTCTCTCTCCCTCTCTCTCTCTCTCTCTCTCTCTCCCTCTCTCTCTCTCTCTCTCTCTCTCCCTCTCTCTCTAGCATCCCCACAGTAAATAACCAAGCATTAACTTCAATGATATTGTCATATAAATCTTCCCGTTGGACCTCCGCTATTGAAAAGACGCCGCAGAGATTGTTTTTATTAATTTCACCTAGATAACCATTGCTGAAGATCGGCAAACCACGCCACAGAACACATTGTATGATTTTGTCTTTCGTAGGTTCAATAGCGTGCTGCTCTGCTGATATTTACTGTTACCGACTTTGACTTGCTGATCTCCAAGCATGAACATGAAATGGACAGAGATAATATCAAAAAGTTATAAATTACGTCTAAATAATTATACTGAAGACAGCAAGCTTGATAGAGAAATTAAATTAGACGCAAAAAGCATTTGCAGGAACATATTAATTGTCACCACTAGTTAGGAACTAGACCGTTATCTAGTGCTTGTCTCGCAAGAAGCGAAAACAAGACGGGGTGCAGTCAAATCCTATAAGCGTCAAGCATCCCATTGTCTCACGTCAAGCACATGGTCTCAATGGAGGGGAGAGCAGCATCTTGTCATATTGAAGATTGATTTAAAACGCACGTAAAAGAACCCGTGGCAGTTGAAATCCGATGATAGTAGGCTATAACCGCTGTCCGTGTAAAAATATAAAAAGCAATGACATTTCTAGCCAACATTCAGTTAACCTTCTCCTAGACCTAGTAAGACGCAGGAAGTAAATATTTTAAAATAAAAAAGCGTACTACGGTTAGTCTGTGACTACATGGCAGCAGGGATAGTCTGCCTGTTTGAATACCATGATTCCAAATATCCCAAGTACATTAGCTTAGTAACTAAACAGTTGATACAATGATATGCTTTTCAACTTTCTCCTACCAGTGGCAGATATGACCCATCTACAGAGCATGAAATGGAGAAAGCGAGAAATATCGTGAATGGGGAGCTAGAAATAAAAATAATGAGATCATACATATTGTCACATCAATTTCCTGTGAAGAATACATTCCACAACAACTAGTAAAATTGTTCGCTCAATCTGCTACCACTATGTGCTGTAACATGATGTGATCTCGTTGTAAGGAACGATGAAACTAAGAACAACACAAATGTATAGCGGCATCAGCAACACATTCAACACAGAAACGAACACTTCAGCTTCTGAAGTGATTTAAAAGCACAATTAGATGGAGCATGTCAGTCAAATAAACTCCATTAATATTTTAAGATGTACAACGGCCTAAGCTAAAAGGGTTATCTGTATAGCACAATGAAAGTCACTTTGCAAGATATACCTGCTAGCAGAAGTACGGAGGTATAAAGTTGGTGTCTATTATGTAGAAATAGTTTTGTGCAGTGGTAATGAATTGTGGACAATAACCGAAAGTCACCAATCAGTGTGTAGTAATATGCTAGCAATGGATACAACAAAGAAAGCTAATACCGATGTTCTGATGGGGACCCATGAATGGCACAACTCAGCTTTATACATGTTATAAGAAGGCGAGGTTCGGATCCCTAATGCCAAATGGATGGGAAAATAGATGAAAACATTAGAGAAGATGTTGGATGGTTCAACACAAAGGCACGAACATTGACATAATTACGACATTCGGTAGTGGAGATCATTGCATCGATCGTCTTCATCGGTCAGCATGACATACACTGATTATAATAAAACTAGACATGTCAAGGTCACTTTTCAGTAGTATCAAGAAAATGATTGTGATGATTACACTCTCTGATTGATTGCAGCTTATAATTTGAACCGACATGAGACTTTCCAATAGCATATCAAACAGTTGATCTGTTATGGGCAAGTTCAATTTTGATTTTAGTCTCCAATTAATAAATATTCAAATAGAAGATGAGAGAAAGAAAAGCGTTTTCATGTTCTCAGCTTAACATACGAAAGTACATTGGTGATAATGATTCTTTGCATTGTTGTGTCTCCTGTTAGTAATTTATCGGTCCACTTGTACCCTGATTGGTCACGTTGGAAGCTTAAGTCGCCTCTCATGGACCAAATAGTTGCCCCTGACGTTGTCAACACATGTAACTGAACAATCTTTTTTACATCATATATCGACCTTCCTTTCGGTCGCCCTCTTGATCGGAAGCCGTACCAGCGAGCAACATAAGCTTGCAGGAGACGCTGATCAGGAAATGTTCTCATGAGATGACTAAACCAGCGCACAATCTGTAGGATATGTTTTCGGCATACGGAATGAAGCCAGCCTTTTCGCGAATGCCCTCGTTCGTCAACCTGTCTCTCCTGGAGACGCCGGCGGCCATTCGCAGACACCTCATCTCTCGTGCTTTGGACATGGCTCATGTTTGGCACAAGGTTTGTAGAAAGATGATGTGAATCGGTTGCTGCTTCGTTTCCAGTCGTTGCTGGGATGTCTGAACATTTATCAGTCGCGTCTGCGTCTTCTGAGAGAACGCTGCCCACGTGATTGACCTCATGTACGTGCTGGAGAACCATTTTCTGAACACTCGTATGTTGATACCCATACCGTACTTATCGCAGGTTGCTTTTAGAGCGTCAAGTGAGTTTGAAGTTTATGTTCGTCTCTATATGCGAGACATTGATCATGTACAAATAACAGTTCACTTGTGGAATTTGGATTGTGTGTCGAAGTCTGAAAGGCCTCTGTTACAAATTTGTCCACATGAATGTTGAAAAGTAACGGGAACAACACGCATTCCTGGCACACACTCGTGGTGACTGAAAGAAAACCCACCTGTAACACCGTCTTCTACGCACACCCCACTCTCGTACCCTCAGTAAAGAGATCTTAAGTCAAGAAAATGGCCTCACATCTCATACTCCTACGTCCCCGTCCAGTCTATTTCTGCCAAAGCTGTCGAAAGCTTTCTTTTGGTCGATAAAGACAAAGTTGAGACGCTTTCTGTATTCAACCATTTTCAATAATCTGCATTATGGTAAATAAACGTATCTGTGCAGCACTTGCTCTTGTGAGAACCGAACTGGATTTGTTGAGCGGATGCTCTTGTTTTCCCCAGGGGTTTGTTGTAACCTGCTGATAGTTGTCTGAGATCTTTGTTCTCTGTACGCCATTATAAATATTCTCTTTAGCCATATCACTCCTGTTTTCCCGCACGTTTGGTTTGCCTCCGTAGAAATGCCTTCTTTAACCGTAAATTTGTTCTTTGGACTACTTTTGAGTACTTGTTCCGCCTCTTGAATCCTCTAGGTGGTTCGTGTGGCTAGGTACGGAAGGTATTTACTGCGTTGTACCACATTTGATCAGAAGGGGAAGGAAGTATTAATTCCAGCGCTCTCGCCGCTCGGTCCCTTTGAGTAGAGGTAATGCGTTGTCATCGTTAATGTTACGTTGAGATAACTATCGTCTCTTTTCTCATCGCTTTGATGGTCTTTAAGGCGATTCTTGAATAAGTCTGAGAGATGCTCGCCATACTAGGTCAAAGCTGCCTCCTTAGCGCTTCTTGGTATATTTATACCTTTAATGTCTTCTGGAAGTCCGGTAAGAAACAAAAACCGACTAGCTCTCTTGAAGTGAGCCATGTATAATACAATTTCTTTTTGGCTTGTATGGAGACTTTGACCTCATCATTAAAGTAGCCTGTTCTTTTTAGTTTCTCATCTTGATATTTCAATTCCACATACTTTGTGAAGAGCATTCGCCATTGCAAGTTCTACAGAAGACAATTTGTTGTTTATATTGATGGCATCTCTGTTGATTGTCTCATACGTCTTGGTCACAGTAGAGCTTAAACCACAACCTGATACACTCGTTTCTTAATTTTTAGAGGTATGATCTTGCTTGTGTTCTCCCTTCTCTGATAATTCCGTGATAGGGAGAAATGTCCTGTGTTCTATTAATACTAAAAGGAAATACGCAGTCGTTTTGCTAGGTCTGTGACATCATCCGTTTTGCCGATGTTACTCTAGTTGGAGCCTATACTGTACTCATCAGTCAAGCTCACTTAGCTTGAATTTTCGTCTTATCAAATGGGCGCTATACTGGGCCACGCTGACGTCATTACAACGGGGATGTGTGAACCATGCATGCAACACGTTAATTTAACTTAACTTAACATAACTTAATGTCTTTATACTGGTTTAGAATATTCTGCACAGCCTGTTTACAACAAGTTTAATTTACATCACCTTGCTCTAAACGCTATGCGCATCCAATTTATTATTAAATGCATTAACTGTCCCTGCCTCCACTACCTCCCGTGCAATGCATTCCAAGCATTCGCCACTCTCTGGCGAAAAAAGGTTTTCCTAATATATAATCTGGACCCCTCTTTAGTTATTGTGTAGCTATGTCCTCTTGTAATTGTGGGTGGCTGTATTTTAAAAAAAAACAACTTGTTATAGTCTAATTTATCCATTCCTCTCATCATCTTATAAACCTGTATTAAGTCACCACGAATTCTTCTCTCTTCTAGACACTGTAGGCCGGTTTTTCTGAGTCTTTCCTCATAACTGTAATTCTGGAATCCCACTATCAGCTTTGTCGCTCTTTTTTGTATTCTTTCCAGCATGTTTTTATATCCCATCTATGATAAGGACTCATCACCTGTACACAGTATTCCAATCTAAGTCCAACTAATGCTTTATAAAGTTTGACGATCACTTCTTTGCTCCTATGTTTAATATTTCTTTTTATCATACCTAACATTGCATTTGCCTTTTTCACTGCTGCATGAACGTGCTCACTCACCTTATCTGTATGATCTATCATAACCTCTAGTTCCCTTTCCTTACCTATCTTTCTAATATTGCTCTCTCCCATTCTGTAATTATGTTCCATATTGGATCTACTCGTGTGGATTACTGTACATTTATCTACATTAAACTTCAGTTGCCAGCTTACATACCATTCTTGAATTTTATCTAAATCCGACCTCAATATATCTACTTCTGCTTTAAGTGAGACACTACTGCATAGTTTTGTGTTATCAGCAAATTTTGCAATCATGGATCCCAAATCAATGTCCAAATCGTTTATATATGTCAAGAACAAAATTGGTCCCAAAACCGAGCCCTGTGGCACTCCACTCTTTACTTCACACAACTCAGAGTACTCCTTATTTATGCCCACTCTCTGCCTTCTTCCCGTTAACCAATTTTTAATCCATTTGGCAACTTCCCCATCTATTTCATGTGATTTTAGCTTTTGAAATAATCTTTGATGAGGTACTCAAGTAGTCGGAGAAGAAACATGGTGCAAATGAAGTATTGATTTGTAAAAGAACGTAGCACATCGGAAAGAAAACAATAAAATTGAAAGTCTTAGAGCAGTTTGCGTTAGAAAGAGAATTAATGAAAATAGACCTGAGCCACACAGATTGAATATTTTGAACAAAAGACGAAGCCGGGTGCTGAAAAACCATATTTGAATGAAACGTAGAGACATGTGTGCCTGAGGGAGACGTAATACACGCGGAAGAAAAACATGAAAAGACGAACAAACAATAACTCATCGGATTGCCTAAACAAGACAAGAAACAGGGGATGTTGGAGACCCATTAAAATAAATGATTTGATCTTATCTCCCTTTTCATTATTTTAGAATGAACCGCCCGTTCCTTTCGTATATACTTGAATGGCTTTGCTTGCAAAGCTACTACTCAGAGTAATTCAAGCCCACTTACCTAATCTTACCATATTACAAATTAATATTTGGAATAGTTTTAATATTTACTACTCAAAATATTCATATTTAATATTGTGATATATGGGATTAAGGATTTCATTTGGTCCTGCAGCTCTTCCGTTTATCAGTTAAATATTCTACTTATCTGTCTCACTTCTTCTCTGCCGTTCTGTTCATCATCAGGTGTACTGTCGGATAGTGTTGACGATCATGGATCTCCATCCACTTATATAACGTGTGTCCTGTACCAACTCTGTTGTTGATTTTCGCCCGTGCCATCCTCTCAATCTGCCCAGCATCTTCTCTCTCTCTGCCTTACTCTATCTCTTTTTGCTGCTATCTTTCCCGTAGTCACAACGTGCTCCAAGCAGCATCTTCTCTCTCTCTGCCTTACTCTATCTCTTTTTGCTGCTATCTTTCCCGTAGTCACAACATGCTCCAAGCAGCATCTTCTCAAAACATGCAAGAACAATGAATACTGTCTTGTTCTGATTCTTGCAATAAGTTGTCTCTGTGTCTGTGCCTCTTCGAGTATCATTAGTCTTCCTTGTTGTCCATGGGGACTGCAGCATTCTTCTGTAAAACCACATCTCCGTTGCTTACAAAGATCTATGCGCTTGCTTGCTGTCCATGATTCTCTGCCAAATGTCAGTACTGGTTCCAATTAGCATCCAAGGACTCTTTTTCTCAGTTCCATTGGCAAAGTTTTGTTGCAAAATATTCCTTTCAAAGTCTGGAAGACCGAGTTTGCTGGAACTATTCTGCATTTTATTACGAAATTGGTGGTCATATGTCTACTAAACATTATTTTTTTCAATTTGTTTTCCCAGTGCTCTTTATTGGAAAAGTTTAATTGCACTGTCAACCATTTGAAGGATGCAGATTATGCTATCAAATATGTCATTGTTCACTTCCTTGTGTGAACTGTCGAGCGTCTTCATATTTTTGTTTAGTCACTAATTTTGTTTGATATGAATGTGTCTTCTATCAGTTTTATTAACTGCATGTGCAATATTTTGTTGTATTAGTTACTTGTCTTCCACGAACCTCCACGCAGAACTTGAAAAGATTACAAAACTGCAATCCATGACCGATAGAAGAGACTGCAGAGCCCAGCTGCAGTCAGAGAAGCTCCGAAGACTGACCGACCATCCAATGCACCAGAGACTAAACAATTTGGGAAATGGGAAACTAAAGCGGAGAAACTTTGCAGAAATAGCCAAAGCAAAGATGCACGAAGATCCCATAAACGCACTAACAACACCAAAATCCATCACTACTGTACGAAAACCTACCTGGAGGCAGGATATATTTCCAGAGGTGGTAGAAAATATACCAGGTATTGCAAACAAAAACTGCCAGACTGAAAAAGAAAGGAGAGATACTACCCTAAGCTTCATAACGAAAAGCTACCCAAGCATGGACTGGACCCATGCATACACCGACGGTTCTGTAACAAACACAATACAGAATGGAGGGGCATGGGTATTCCTGAGCCTACCAAATGGTAGACAAATAACACTGTCAGTGGCAACTGGAAAATACTCAAGCAATTTCAGAGCGGAGGCAGAGGCACTGAGGGCTGCAGCAGAAGCAATGCTGACAGAAAAAAGAAATGAAATCTAGATAGTCCTGTTTACAGATGCCCTGGCCGTAGTAACAGAACTAAAAAGCCAGAAAAATACTGAACTTAATGATTTAAGAGCAGTACTCTGTCAACTATGCCAGCAGACCGCACAAAAAAGAGTAGTGGTACAGTGGGTTCCATCCCATTGTAACATCAAAGGCAACGAGGAGGCAAACAGACTGGCAAAAGAAGGTGCAAGACTACCACAACCAGATTCTAGTGTGACCTACGAGTCGAAAAGGCTCATTAGAGCCAGATACATGGCCAAATGGGAAACAGAACATGCTGGCTGCATAAAAAATGATGCCTATTACCAATTGAACAGAAAAGAGCAGGTCGTGGTCTTCAGACTCCGCACAGGCCACAACAGACTGAGGTACCACCTATTCAATAAACTGAAGATAGGTGGCACTGACGAATTGTGGTACCGGAAAAATGACCGCTGAACATCTGCTGCACAACTGCCCGACATACGAGAATCAGAGAGAGCAGATGTGGCCATCACCAGTGGAACTGCAAGACAAGCTCTATGGCAGTGGCGACAGCCTCAGGATGGCCGCCGCTTTTTTCGAAAAAAATAATGGTTACTGTCTGACTGCGTACGCAGAAGAAGAAGAAGAAGAACCTCCACGCACATATTGTTGAATGCTTTCTGAAGTGTATGCCATTGGTTATAGGTGGTGTCTTACATGAGGTTAAAATTTTAGTTATGTGCTATAAAGTCTTATTGAGTTTAGATTGCGCGTATTTATTTATCAAGGATGAAAAGTGTTGTTTTTGTGACCTTCATGCATCGCTTTGTCTGTGATGATCCATTTGTAATTGTCAGGATCCACATTAGCAGGTGATGGTCTGATCTTAGGTTTGCTCCTATCTTTACTTTCACCTAATATTTATCTAGCAAAAAGAGCTACCTGTTCATTTATTGAGACATTGTCAAGTTAGTATTCTGGATGTCGGTCTAATGGGCAGCAAAAGCTTCATGCAGATTTCGGTTTTGTGAAATTATTTTTCCAAAGACAATAATGTACGTAGTTGACATCCAATCATTCATTATGAGTATGATCAACTAGCCTTTACCGCTCTTTATGTAAATTTGTAATTGCTTTTAATTTTTATTTTCCGTGAATGTCCTTCACTAAGAAGGATACATTTGTTACTTCTAAACTTCATGCACGCATTTTTGCAGCTATGCCATTTCGAATGTCTCCTGTTTCAAATCCGTGTTCAATTCACCGTGCTGGACCGTTTTGCAAATACATTGCCCGTCTTGATTCTGAATTAATGTCTACTGCACCAAGGCTCCCGTGAGAAGACCTGGTCCCAGGAAATAAACATGCAAGACTAACTGTGAGGAACCATTGAGGACCTGCGACTGACGTGTCACTTCTGGTGGCATAAAACGAGCATACCAAACTGAACGCAAAGAAGAAGAAGATGATTCTGAATTCAAGCGACGCAGTAATCTAGGTCAAGATGATTTCATGTAATACAATATGGTGAGCACCACAGTGTGAATGATCGATCGCCTTTAAGACTCACTAATGATTGCACGAGAGCTGCAAAGATTATTGTCATGACGTCGCTTGCTGGTTTGAGATGTTCTGCTTGTCCTGCTCTGAAGAAATAATGAAGCTGATTAGCAACGGAAAGTCAATAAATAAGACAGTATACTGACGATAGTTGATTCTCACTTGTGTAAGTAGACTTAATAGAAATTGAGTCGTTACTTACAGAAATAGTGGGCTTCATGCGGGATACGGAACGGGAGATACAAGATTTGAATTGTGCTTAAAATGGTGAAGACTAGATCATATGGACATTCTCCCGATGTCTGTGGTTCGTTTACAAGTCTGATTTGTGCTACTGAGAGTGCCGGACTGAGCTACTTTAAAAGTACAACTTTTTCCATTTCTTTACATATATTTATCACTATGACTGATATCTTTACAACATTAACTTAAAAAAATGAAGACACATGGTTTTGATAATAGCTTTACTGCTATTTGTGAGGACAATACTAGGGGGATTTTCACTTGATCGTATTAATTTTACTGAGTGGAATATGGAGAAGAGAGGTAGTGGTAGTTGTTTTAATGGACATACTACTGTACCACGGAGAATGGTTAAAATGTCGATTTACTCTAATAATTTGGTGCATCTACTAGTCAATTGACTTCTAACAGAATAGCAAATAGTTTAAGCTGAGGTTAATCTGCACGATTCTCTGAGCTGTTGGCATTAATTTTGTTCCTATATTTCTATGTCAGCGGTTCTGACCCATTTCGTGACAGCGTTCCCCCTTTAAATATATATTTGTGCCGTGAACCTACATAATACTCAAAATATGTAAACGTTCAGAATGAATTGTCTGTGTGATTACAATAGCAAACAATGTCTGCAATTTTAAATGTTAATGGCAGTCTATTATTAGAAAACATAATAAACATAATAAAGCGGAACAAATGTCATTTTACCGCCCAATTTTAATGAATCTTCCACATCTGCAATTTGCACAAATAGTCTATTTCCATGATTTATCCGTATTTACACAATCTACAAAAATGTCATCCGTTGTTATGCACAAAAAGCATATTCATAAAAGTTTATAATGTTCATGATTGTGAGGATGAAGCGATACCAATAATGGACAGTTTAAACTTTTGTCTGTCTTCCTGTCTCGTATTGTGACTGCCTGGTCCGTTTCCTTTGATATTCGGATCAGGGGACATGTTTTCAGAAGTCTGCGATCACGAACGACAGTCCATATGTGATGGTTAGTCACCTACATCACGTGCTCAAATTCTCTGTTCAATGAGTATTTGTCTTATTGTAAAAAAGGTTGTCTAAATTAACATCTGCTGTATTTGTCCTTGTTAATGTTTTTCTACTTTTATATATCTATATTTATATTTTGATTTTAAACGTAATAGCCCATAACAGTTCTCCAAGCTTTAACGGACTCCCTGAAAGGACATTGTTTAACTCCCAGAGGTCCACGGGCGACAAGTTAAGAACCATCGAAGTAATGCTTCTTGCAGTTTGTTGTGATTTTCCTTAGCTTCTAATATGCCGTCCTTGTGTCATCACGTCTATTCTCAAATAATGATTCATTAATTTGTTTAATAGCTCAAAATGTCTTGTTTGACAAACTCTTTGAAACTCAAGTAATCAATTGTCTTATCACATTTTTCAAGCATTTCATCGAAACATTTATGTTTCAGTGCGGTGATATCATAGACATTAAAAAGTACTGGAACCCAAAACTGTACATCGAGAACAGCTATGGAGACCCCAAAGAGATGTTCAGATATAGAGTGGTCTTTAACGACAAGGGAGAGGCTTTCATGTCGGAGAAGAGAACAGTTAAAGGTACTTTCATGGAGAACTTGGAGCTAGACGACTTTCCTTTTGATGTCCAGGTGAGAGAATATACATGTTATAGACGTTTTATAAATAAAAATGTATACTTCTTTGTTATAAATGAAAGAGAAAAGAAAGCAATTACACTGTTAATGTCTTCGTTTTAATCCAAGGACTTCATGGCAAGAGTTTGTGACATTTTGAGTTCGCTGCTTTTAATATTTTATTTTAGTTCTTCTTCTTCATCGATCGCTTTCAATCTTTCGCTACCAAGCCCTGAAAAATCTCAATCTGCCGCTACCAAGCCCTTAACGTTCTCAATCTCCAGCTACCAAGCCCTGAACGCTCTCAATCTCCAGCTACCAAGCCCTGAACGCTCTCAATCTCCAGCTACCAAGCCCTGAACGCTCTCAATCTCCAGCTACCAAGCCCTGAACGTTCTCAATCTCCAGCTACCAAGCCCTGAACGCTCTCAATCTCCAGCTACCAAGCCCTGAACGTTCTCAATCTCCAGCTACCAAGCCCTGAACGTTCTCAATCTCCAGCTACCAAGCCCTGAACGCTCTCAATCTCCAGCTACCAAGCATTGAACGCTCTCAATCTCCAGCTACCAAGCCCTGAACGCTCTCAATCTCCAGCTACCAAGCCCTTAACGCTCTCAATCTGCCGCTACCAAGCCCTTACGCTCTCAATCTCCAGCTACCAAACAATAAAAATAGTTTTGCAAGTAGTAGGATGTTGTCCGGAGAAGAAATTCGTTGTATCATAATTTACAGCTTGTCTGCGATACTTGCACCTCTCTGTCCTTTACATCCGACTTCAGCAGAAAATTTTTGGGTACCATGTTCGCTTTCCCTCTGTGATCCCTTCTCCTTAGCCAGTCTGCTCTGTTGCAGCCTGTTATTAAGGAAAGCCTCGTGTAGGCATAGAAGGGTAATGACATCTTTGCTTTTGCTGACCTTGACGCTAAGCGAACTTTGGGTCGCTGACCGCTACAGCTCTTGCACTGCTCAACGTATTGATCCAAATATGTTTAGTAGTTTGAATGTAAAATGCTATAAAACAAGAGCACACACGAATTAGTCGAAAAATAAATTAGATGATAAAACTAATAAGACCGTAGACTGATATTTGATATTTGTGTAAAGTATACTGGCATAGTATTGTTGATCTTTCGTTCTGTAACTGATACCTGCCTACTACCTTTACCACCAACATGCCTTGGGGAGTTTAAGTTGTCTTTTTTGGGCCAAGTATGTAATGTCAGTTGTTTTACGCTCTAAATAGTGTAGAATTGATCATAAGCCTATCCACCTGTAACGCATCATTCCTTGTGCCTTGTATCCAGCTCTACGTTAGTTGCAATCGTGCTGCGGAAGTGGTAGGTTGAATTCTTGTCAGATGACCAAACGGTTGCATTTTCTGTATGTTTTCCTCACACGGGCAGTTCTCCCACTATTTATAATCTCATCATTTTCTATTTTCTTAGACATGTCATAGTACACGCTCTAATGCCTTGGGTAAAAACAAAGTTTGACATTGGTATCACATGGTTGGTAGAAATGTGCCGTTTATCAGTTGTCATTTTGTTGCAAAGTTTTTTGTTCGACTGCTTTAGCAGAGGTAACACAGCAGATGGTTTCAAACAACCAGTTTCTACTTTCCAGCTTCAGTGCAAAATACTTGCCATGGTTTTAAACGTTGTCCTTTCTTAAGTTTCCTATAATTTTCAAATATCTTAAAGACCTGTTTTTCTGCTTATCTGCTAATGATGTTGCAGTTTATCGGATTTTGCAGTCTACCTTTACCTTATTTTATTATACGTTAGTCGTCTGCAAGAATTAGTTCGTGTCATCCGTCCGCAGAAGACATTGTAAAAATGGGTTACTTTAATTGGGTCACCACCATCCTGGATTCGAACATTTGCTATGTTGCCAGTGTGTCATTAACCATTTCTTTTTAAAACACATCCTACCTCCCCCCCCCCCTCCTTTTTATTTAGTGAAACGAGTTTGGTTTTTGCATTCTATGTTGAATTACATTTCTGCTATTATTCTGTCCATGTAGATGTTGAACAGTAACGGCGAAAGGAGACATTAACGTTGTACTCTTGTAGCTATTTAACAACAATAAGGGACTCTAAAAGTTGTGATTAATTAGTTGTCCAGTGGTGAACATCTGCTAGCTAGAATAACGGTCGAGTAAGATAAAACATTTGAGCATTCTTATCACTAAATCAGCTTCTGTTTATTAAGAAAAATGATTGTCGTGTAGATGACATATTCCAAAACGGAGTAAAAATGTTCCTAAACAAACAGAATACATTACAATTGAAACAATGCCTACAGAGAATGTTTTTATTCTTTGAACAATGGTGGATTCGTGATTTGAAAATGTTTCTGTGTCTTCTCACAGTTCGTTCTTCTTTTTCTTGGTCCTCCCTACGTTCTCTATGATCTATGTCCATTAGATTCCTTTCCATTTGTTTTCTATTTGTTTCGTCAAGGTACAAATACGCTGCTGTTTCTTACATCTCACATTATAATTATTTAGAGTTTCAATTTCTCTGTTCACTTTTTTATCTGCTTCTTTTTATAATGCGTGCCTGCTTCAAAAGTTTTTCTGAAACAAAAGAACAATGTCAAAACGTTAGTATAGTGGATTGAAATTGTTGTTGTAGTTGTAGTGGATTATTATTGTTCTTTAGTTCGACTTTTTGTGGACCTGATTGTCTTTCGCTAATGTATGCTATTTCTACAATCAACGTTGCTTTCTTAGGACGTAAAAGAACATCTACACCATACCTATCTCCTTCCTTTGTGTCTACACCATACCTATATCCTACCGTTATGCCTACACCATACCTATATCCTACCTAACTTAACGTAACGTCTTTATACTGGTTTAGAAGACTCTGCAGAGTCTGTATACAACCAGTTCCAATTACATCATCATCTTGCTCTAGAAGCTGAACGCATCCAATCTATTCTTAAATACATTGACCTTCCCAGCCTCCACCACCTCACTTGGCAATGCATTCCAAGCATTCACAACTCTCTAGCTAAAGAAATACTTCCTAATATCTAATCTGGACCTCTCCTTAGTCAACTTGTAGCTGTGCCCTCTTGTCCTTGTTGGTGGTTGTACTTTAAAAAACTTGTTATAGTCTACCGTATCCATTCCTCTGATCATCTTATACACCTGGATTAAGTCACCACGAATTCTTCTCTCTTCTAGACACTGTAGGCCGGTTCTTTTTAATCTTTCCTCATAACTGTAATTCTGGAATCCCACTATCAGCTTTGTCGCTCTTTTTTGTATTCTCTCCAGCACGTCTATATCCCCTCTCTGATAAGGACTCCCCACCTGTACACAGTACTCCAATCTAGGTCTAACTAATGCTTTATACAGTTTGACTATCACCTCCTTGCTCCTATGTTTAATATTTCTTTTTATCATCCCTAACATTGCATTTGCCTTTTTTACTGCTACCTGAACTTGTTTCCTCACCTTACATGTATGATCTATTATAACCCCCAAGTCCCTTTCTTTATCTATCTTTCTAATATTGTTCTCTCCCATTCTGTAATTATGTTCCATATTGGATCTACCCATGTGCATGACTGTACATGTATCTACATTAAACTCCATTTGCCAGATTACAGACCATTCTCGAATTTTATCTAAATCCGACCTCAATGTATCCACTTCTGCTTTAGATGAGACACTACTGAATAGTTTTGTATCATTAGCAAATTTTGCAATAATGGATCCCATACCTATGTCCAAATCATTTATATATATATTAAGAATAAAATTGGTCCCAAAACCGAGCCCTGTGGCACTCCACTTTTCACTTCACACCACTCAGAGTACTATTTATACCCACCCTTTGCCTTCTTCCCGTTAACCAATTTTCAATCCATTTGGCAACTTCCCCACCTATTCCATGTGATTTTAACTTTCGAAATAATCTTTTATGAGGTACTCTATCAAAGGCTTTTGCAAAATCCAGATAAATAACGTCCACTGCCTCCCCTTTATCTAACATTTTGGTAACCTCCTCCATGAATTCTAATAGATTTGTTAAGCATGATCTCCCTCTGGTAAACCCATGCTGACTATTTCTAATTAGATTAAATTTATCTAAATGCATTATAATGTTTTCTTTGATTATTGACTCTAACAATTTATAGACTATGCTCGTTAAGCTCACAGGTCTATAGTTTGCTGGATTTGCTTTTTTGCCCTTATTGAATAAGGGGATCACTCCCGCATGTTTCCAATCTCGTGGAACAATCCCTTGTGCAAGTGATTGAGAACATAATATAGCCAATGGTTTTGCTAATTGGTCTCTAATTTAAAACAGCAATTTTGGATGAATACCATCTTGACCTGGACATTTATCCACTTTCAACCCGTCCAATTTTTTAAAAACCATTTCCTCTGTAATACAGATTGATATTAATCCTGCTGTATCCATGTCTCTTTGAAATATATCTTCAGGCTCTGGGATCTTGGAGCAGTCCTCTTTTGTGTACACTGTGCCAAAGTAGTGATTGAGTAGATTTGCTGCCTCCCTATTTTCACTTATTTTTTTTCCTGTGCTGTCTATGAGAGGGCCTACTTTGTCCTTTGATCTTTGTTTATTTCTAACATAAGAGAAGAAGCTTTTACTATCAGTCTTGATCCTCTGAGCAAGTTTCTTTTTAAAGTCTATGTTTGCTGTTTTATTCACTTTCTGAGATATGTATTGCTTGTCCAAATATTTTAAATATGTTTCTTTTGATTTACCTGCCTCTATATATTTTTTCCATGCTTTATTTTTAGCTCTTCTACATTTAACTACAATTTTAGTGATCCACTTTTTACGCTTGGGGCTTACCTCCCTATATGGAACACATTCCTCTTTTAGCATTTCGAGAACTGTTTTAAAAATATCCCACTTCTGTTCAACATCTGTTCCTCCGACAATATCTTCCCAGATTATGTGGTTCACTGCCTCTTTCATCCTCTTAACATCTATCTTAGAGTAGTCATATGTTTGTGTGTTTGTGTTTACTTCTTTCCCTGCAATAAGATCCCATCGGATCATTTGATGGTCACTTGAGCCACAGTTCCCCTACGGTAACGTTTTCAATCATATTTTCCTCTGTAGTAAAAACTAGGTCGAGTATGTTTTTGCCTCTGGTGGCTGCTACTACATGTTGAATTAAAAAATTAAAACTTGTATGTCTACACCTTACCTATCTCCTACCTTTGTGTCTACACCATACCTATCTCCTACCTTTGTGTCTACACCATACCTATCTCCTACCTTTGTGTCTACACCATACCTATCTCCTACCTTTGTGTCTACACCACACCAAGCAACGTTTTCACGGGACTCCTTGAGATATTATGTTCCTTTCTTCGTACACCTGCCATTGCTGAAATATATCTTAGTATTGTGTCTATGCGCTCCCCCTGCTTTCCTCCGAATCCACAACAAATTAATGTTCCTCTTCTATGTGCGTTCCTATTCCGTTGTCCGTTAACTTTTCTAGTTCGTATTCAGTTATGACCATTCCTTTTAAAATTATTTAATATCTTTATTGAAATAGTATCTTGCGTGTGGTATTGCTAGCTAGTAACATCAGTGTTAGTGTCCCTTTCGCCAGCGACTTTTATTAGTAAACTCTTAATTCGCACTGTTTTTACCCTCCTACCACGTGGATATGGTGTCGGACTTTATGACGCTATATTTTACAGACATGAATGTAATATTGCAATTGATTTTTTTGTATTGTTTTTAACACTGAATTTGTATTGGTTTTACATTTGGCAATCAATCAATCAATCAATGGCGCAGTTCCACTGACTTCTTATTTCCAAGGACAAGCCAACAATAGCGTCCAACCTTCTTGCCCCCCCTCCCCCACCTCCCCCCTTTCCCAACGCTTTTCATTTAGCCTGGTCATTCGTCAGTTCTGAAGTATGTGCTTTTTCTATTTACTTCTTCTCGTCCAACAATTTCTATGTTGTATATTATGTTCCTTAGCAGTGTTTGGTCGACCTATTTTTAATCTACACGACATGGTTCTGACCCATTTGTTTAGATCAATGGCGCCTTGTTCCATTTTTTCACAAACCTCAAGTACTGATATTTGGGTGTTATTTTTTAGGTAGTTGTTTACATATTGGAAAATTTTTGGCCACTTATATATCTTTATTCGTGAGGATCTGCCGTTAAAGGTCAGTATAAAAAAAGAACTTAGCTCTCAGATTTACCACACGGAAGTAAATTACATATTTTAGGGAAATTATCTTAAAGGAAATTTGAGTCAGTAATGGATTTACAAATACAAGTCTTAGTCCCATTTTTAGTTGACCTGTACGTCTACTAGGGCATAAGCACCTGTGCAGGTCCCATCTCTGGTGTGAGCTGAATGTAGCCAGGAGTAGGATTTCCTGCTTTCCTAAACCTTTACCACACCGCAGAATGTAGGCAGTGTATGGTGACAAAAGTGTGTCGAAGACAACAGTGAAGGACTTGACAACGATGTTTACAGAAGGACGTGAGTTAACGAAAGATCTTCTGAGACCAGGTCAAGCGCACATTGTCCGTTAACTCGCGTCCTTCTTTAAACATCGTTTTCCAGTTCTTCACTGTTGTCTTCGACACACCTTTGTCATTATACACTTTCTGCATTCTGCAATGAATGTCAACTGGTCTACATCCTTCGACTATTAGAAATCATCGCTCGCTGATCAACTCTGGGCGGATTCCGTATCACATCGGCATGTTTTCAACGGTCTGCGAAAGAAACTATGAGTTGGAGGGAAATGAAATTTTGCAAACTTGCCGGTTGGTTTATGCTGTTTACACCAGAAGTGACGTCATCATGCGCATCGCACGTATGTTGACTTGTTGCAGTTAGGTTCGGTTTCATGTAAGTCGTATACCGGCTATGTCTGTTTGAAAGTCAGATGAAGATAAACGTGTATATGGTAATTACGCTGCGTCAGATTTGACAGTTATAATTTCAGTTATGATTCTATTGTTATAGTTGCTAATGTTATTATTGTTGCACCCTCACAATTTATGTATTTTTTTATTTATATTTTTATCATGTCTGGTTGATACATGTTTACTGTAGATCTGCTAACCTGCACTATTTTATTATTCTGGCATGCGATTTAAGAATATTTAAACCAAAAATGTTACTTGAAAACGTTATAGATTATAGAATCTGGTGGTCATAGATGGACTAGCCTCTAACTAGCGCATATGACCTGGTGATAGAATACCCAGAAAACAATTACTTGACACCTCCTCCCGCTCCACCCACAACCACATTTCCGCCCACCAGGCCATTATAATCGCTGACTGTAGGCATATCAAATCGATCTGGTGCATTCCCGACTGAGCTTTTATACAATATGTGTCATTTCTTGCTATACCATTAGCATAAATTGTTTTCTACTGGAGATGAAAACTGTCAACGTTGACTCCTGAAACAGTAAGCGTGTGAGAAATGTCATGACATCAATTAGGACCGTGTTATCTGTGAAGAAGATAAGGACGACAATAGAAAATAATGGTTTTTAACTGCGTGATCATATGATCAATCTAGAGATTGTGCAGAAAACTTAATTTTCATCAGTAAACAATAATTAAAATGGGAAGATGGGCTGGATCAGGAAAACATCAAACACGTCTATATTTGAAGAATTTAAATTATAATTCTTGCATCGACGAAGTTTGAGAGGGACACTTAAGGAATAGTATCAGATGCGATCAGACAAACTAAAAAGCCCTATATTGATACGTCCGGTCTAATATTGAACGGGTGCTGGAAATAGACCCTCGGAAGACAGGTCAGTTTTACCCTACTAATGACAAGGGCGTTGATACGGTAATCCTGCTCAACTCGAGAGGAGCCGCTGACATTTGGCCCACGTACTAGGCTGATAAGCCAACGGCGCGAGGCTACAAGGTGAGGGATTACGGCCGAACGCATCTAAGCCAAAATCCTGCCCAAAAGCTCAGCACGATTGCAAATGGAGGCTTCGACATGGTGGGGACCTGGGGCTCCCGCTCCAGCCCCGCCCGGTCGAACCGCAGAATGAGGTCTCTGCCGTCCGCCGATCAAAGCGGGTGGGAAGCTGCTCGATATTCACCCCATTCAGCGATGAGGTATGAAACCATTTGTAGAAGACTTAGTTCTCGGTCGGGGTGCCCTAAGCAGTAGATCAGCTACCTCACTGCGAACTGCTGAGACTCAACCCTTGACCATGAGATATGTCCGCACACCAGGCGAACACCATCTCCGTGCCGTGACCAAGCTTTTCCCCTGGTCAAATGCACTCCTTCGAGAGAAATCACAGGTCGCTGACATTTGGTCCACGTGCTTGGCTGATAAGAGAATGGTGCGAAGCTACCATCTGAGGGACTACGGCCGAACGCCTCTAAGCCAGAACCCCTTCCTAAATCTCAGCACCGCTGTGATGGGAGGCTACGACATGGCTGGGACCTGGGGCTTGCGTCTCAGCCCGGCCCGGTCGAGCCGCAGAAATGCACCTGGATAAATGCACTCCTGCCTTGCTCTTTACCTCTGTCTGCTATCAGTCATCCAAATGGACGCAGAAGAGATGCAGTCCAGCGGACATTGCACCCTCTGCCCTATTGTGACAACCTCCCAGGTGGCGGGGAATGCTAGGCGTACCATCACTGCAGATGAGCCGAGAAAATACAAGGAGCAAAGAGATACCTCACTCAACATGCATATGCTACATTTCTGGCAGGACGTGACGATCCTGGGACAAAGTCACACTGGACTGCCTCTCTTCCGGGATAGTACAAACTAGTACATAGTCCATCATATCATATCATTGCCAAACCCTATAGACACGAGTGGGGAAGACTCGATAGTCCTGCAAGACAACTTCCCAAAGAGAGACAACTCTGACCAAAACAACTGCTGCCTTGCAGTTAGGCTGGGGACAGCCAAAGGCTAAGGAGGGCAACCCTACAGAAACGCCTGTTGAAATCGGATGCACTGAGCCACAGGCTTAACAAAATAAAACAGGGCAACGTAAATATCGCTGTAAACAGCGTACGATGAAGAAGAAGAAGAAGATGCGGTCAAACCACCATCCCGTCATTGGAGCTGTTCATTTGGTAATAGTTTTAATCATACTTTATACATAACAATATAAGGAAATTAAATCGAAATTCCAGTAAAATATTTAAGCCACTGACCTCTAGCGCCCTATGCGATGGATTACACGCCTAGGCCACTGTGCTGTCTCAAAATAAAGTTTCACAAAGGACATATGTAGTGTTGATTTGCTTCATCTCTGCAGGCAGACAGAAGATTAGGGCTCGTTAGGGAATTGAGCCCTGAAGCATTTTGTACGTTAAGCGAGACTCGCGTGATTCGTTCATCAGGTGATTCAATCAGACAACCAAGCCACTGTTAGTAACACATTGAACACACTGCAATTAATAGTATGATTCCAATTTTAAAAAATGATATGACAATTTTGATGATAATCAGTAAAAGAAAATGGAGACGCACCAGCGATTGTTCAAACGAGATTGTATATGATGTCATAGTCATATGCGACATATACCCCGACAAGGTACTAAGTTTTTAAAAACAAAATTTTTATATTACGTGTTTGCCTCACTAGTTTCTATTGGCGGAGGCGCGCCTATTCCACCCTAGACAGTAGTCAATTTGGACGATATTAAGAAGCATAAACCAGTGCTTGGATGTATGTGTGTGTCTGTGTGTATCTATGCTAGGTTTATGTGCTCTCAGAAGCCAGCACAACCGAAGTGAAATGGAAGGGTCTTACGCTGAGGACGCGTGTGAAAGTTGTGCAAGAGTGTGACTGAAGGACGTGTCAAATGAAACAGAGTGAGATGAGAAGGACATCAGAAGAGAGTCCCGGCAAAGGACAACATGAGTTTCCCAGGTAAGTATCTAAGTCAAGTGCGGGTCACAATCCTGTCCCAGGTCGAGTAGTCTTTGTTACAAAATGACTAGTGGACGATTAGATTGTTCATGATCACTAAAGTCGGTCATGCCTGTGTTAAAGGGGTCTGGGTTGTTGTTTCTGGGGATTGGTATTCGTCATCTCTTTCGTGATCAACGGGCCAGTCTTGAGCAGGGTCGTTTGTTTCACTACTATTCACCAGCTGCTGCACCGCTTCCTCTGCCTGCGTTCCCTTTTTGTGGACTTATAATTATCTGCCCTTGGGTAAGTTTAGAAAATGCCCTAAGGGGAATGAAAATTCAACCAATGAGAAAGTAACAACATATTATTATTCACATCTCCAAGAAAATGAGCTATGTATGCACGTTTCTAACTCAACTGTCGGCTAGGGAAGTATAGTTGACGATGTCACAGTGACCTCGAGATCGGAGTGAACTGAGTATGTGGAGCGTTTGGTAGGACTGCATTTAGTGTTCCAAATAACTGGCTTCAGCGGAATGAGCAAGCTGATAAATGTCGATGCACGAATATATTTCAAATATTGTCGCTGTTGTATGATGTAGATGTGTGTAATGTTTGAAAACAATTAACTGTAATTCAAAAATACATAAATGAAGACCAGCCTCTCAACGTCATCTATAATATTCACTGTAAACAACATTTTCAAACACTAAGAGCTATTTGGCAAAATTTATTTTGTGGAGTTGCTATGTCTTTTTAATGCTGAAAACAATTACTGTCTTCAGTAATTTATACAACATATAATTTCCATGGTTACTGCTTTCCTGCAAGTACAAATCATGGTCATCATGTAGCAAGCACGTCCTTTATAGAACCTCGCTCCCATCACAGTCTTAAAACTCTTTCCTTTGTCAAAACTTCAGCCTCAGCCAGTCATACTCAAGCATTCCTGGATATCTTGGTACTGTCGTCTTCTTGGTCTACTTGGCCTCTTTTGCCTGGCACCATACCTTCCATCACTGTTCTCTCAAGACCGTTGTGTCTCTTGATGTGACAAAAGTATTTACATTTTCTGGCCAAGATGTCATTGATAAACCATATCTCCTTTATGCTCAACTCTTGCCAAATGTCTATATTTGTGTTTTTTTGTGTCCAAGGTATTCTGAGAATCTTTCTGTAACATTTTGACTCGAAGGATTCGATTCGTGATCTATAAGTTTTGGTAATCATCCATGATTCACATCCATATGCTGATACAGGAGAAACACAAGCTCTCAAGACCTTCACTGTAATCGTTTTGTTGGTGCTCTGCCATAATTTCTTCAGGCTGTTCAGTCTCTGCATTATCATGGCTAGTCCTCTTCTACTTTATTTCGAGCAATCGCCATTTCTGTCAATTCTAGAGCCCATATATTCAAAATGTGTGACCTGATCTTTTTCCTCACCACCCACTGTAAATGTATGTTGACATCGTGTATTGTCGCTGGTTATTATCTTTGTTTTGTTTATGTTTATAAACAGGTTTTAATCTTTACTGTGTCCATTTACGGCTGAAATTAGCTGCTCTAACTCTTCTGCCCTTCTTGATAGTATCACTGTGTCATCTGCGTATCGTAACTTTGTAATCTCGTAACCACCAATCGTAAATGTATCAAAACTTTCAATGTTCTCGTCTTCTCATAATACATTCCCCAGCGGCTCGTTAATCTGCGTATAATGTTTCAATGAGATGGATAAACCTATACACCGCAGGAAACCCCATTTCCTTCATGATTTTCTACGGATTTTAATGTTTTATCGAATCGAAGGCCTTGGTTTAACCAATGAAACAAGTGTACAGATCTACATTAAACTCTCTACATTTTTCGAAGATATTCCTCATATTGAATATGGGATCTCTGGTCCAACTGTTGTTCCTAAAACGTGCTTGGACTTCGTTAATTTCAGATTCAAATCTTTGCTCTATCCTTAATAGGATCCGCAAGTGTATGTTGCTAGAGTAGCTGATTACTGAGTAGAGTAGCTGATTGCTGATTAGCTCGATAGTTCAGTAGTTTGTGCACAGCTTTACATTGCCTTTTTTGGGGAGGGGAATATGAATCGATTTCTTCCATGCTTCTGGCCACTCTGCGCTGTGCAATATATGTTTACAGAGCGTGTGATAAACTTGAGTACTTGTCTCCCTTCCTGTTTGTATTAGCTCTGCTTGGATATCATCACATCCTGGGGACTTTACCTTTTTTCGGGCTTTTGATTGCTGATCGTACTTCCTCCAATATTGGTTCAGGTTCTTTTTCATCTTTTCGTAGGAGTCTTTTCTCCTGCAATGCTGTCAGGCTTTAGGCAGTCATCTCTATTACTGGTACTGGTTCTGAAATCGGTCTCTTCTCAAGATGGATTCGATGATCTGCCTGGCTTGAGGGCTTCACCATCAGATCTTTGAGTTTCGTTTCTTTCGTCAAAGGTTACCTGGCATTTTACGTCCAGTAGTTTGTCATTGCTTTCTGAACGTTTTTCCGGCCGCTTACCAACTATGGACTCTGGTGCGCCCTTAGCCAGATACTAGACGCTTTCAGCTCCCACCTTCATAGTCGTTGTCGACCAGGTCGAACTTCTGCCTCTTCCACCAGCAACTGCGTGTGTACGCAGTACTAGTACTAGTAAGGAGTGGACTGCCCTTGTTGAAAATAAAGCCACATATAAATGGAACATGCTTTCAAAGATGAACACATTATGATTATTGGGTGTTAGCAATGCGATGTTTGATCATAAACCTATAATTAAGTTACTTTAAGATAACATAACTCTGTCAGGACCAGGTAACGTTTCGTTGGTATTAGAAGGACCCGGGAATCCTAGATAAAATCATTATGTAAAGACCATTTAACGTTTCATAGGTATTAGATGAATCGGAAAGGCTTAGATAAGATAACTATCCGGACGCATTAACGTTTCGTTTGTTCTAGAGCGATCTGGGAAGATAATATATAAAACCGTAAAACAGGCGCGGCCTCGTGATATTTATTAAATAAATATCATTGTAATTTTAAATATAATTAAATGACCTTTCTGTTCAAGTGTTGCAATATGTATTCAGTGATTTGCACAACAAATGATTCAAACAATGCACACATTCTCAACAAAAAAAAACAACATTTGTTCTTCTTTATCACATTTGAAGCCATCCATTCAATCACCTCTTTTAATTGTGATTTCCAATACATAATGTAAAATTGGAAATAAGAATAATTTATCATTACACACAAGCCATACGATACAATTACTGCTAATTTTCCTTATGAAGTTTGTACAATTTTACGCAAAACAATCATTTGTTTGAGTTATCTGCTCTAATTTAGCAGTTGTATTTTCAGTTGATTTTTATTGAAATTAGAGATGCACCGAATAGGCATTTTTAATGTTCAACTGAATACGAATCGAGACCTATAACTATTTTGCCGAATTAGAATAGGATTGCGAATGGTTAATGTTGTGTTCAGCACGTCTACTGACATTTCCTATATTAATAAATTAATCAACAAATATAATTGGCGTTTCAAAGTATTACACCGTCAACAATGTGGAAAGTAGTGGTGGGGTGGGATGGGGGGGGGGGGGGTCGCCGGGGAGGGAGGGGGGGGGGTGAGAGAATGCGGCGGCAACCCTCTTAGAATTATTTAATGCTACTAGAGAGTGTTGCTGATGACAGACCCCAGATAAGTGAAACTGTTGACGAAATCCAGTGACGTCATCAATCTTTATGGAGAGAGTAATGCCCTCTGCGCAGACCTTTGTCTTTTGCAGGCTTATGGTGAGCCCAAATTGCTTGCACCCCTCGGTAAATCTGTCTCGCAGTCTCTGCAGGGCCTCCTCCCCATTGGTCACTATAACTGCATCATCGGCAAATAGCATCTCCCTAATGTGTACCGTCCTCACAATGGTCCACGCACGCAGTCGGGACAAGTTAAACAGCCGCCCGTCTGACCTAGTCTGCAGATAGACACCGTCCTGGCAGGGCAAGTACCGTCACGGGCCACCTGATGAAGAGCGTCTGGGAAAAGACTGCGCTGTCTCACTACACGAAGGTCCGGGTCTATCACACCTGTGTTCTTGGCACTCTCGTGTATGAAAGCGAGACTTGGGGGACTTACACTAAACAGAGGCAGCGGCTTAACATCTTTCACGTGACGTGTCTACGGCGTTTATTGGGGATTGGATGGCAAGAGAGAGTTTTACATAATACGGTCTTGCAGAGAGCAAACACTCACATCATGTACTTGATGTTGAGCCAGCGACGTCTACTGTGATTGTGACTTGTTTATTGCATGAAAGACGAGAGGCTGCCAAAGGATATCCTTCTCAGACTCACTTCTTTCCGGTTCTGGGCTGGCTAACCAGACATCTTTGGATCGCCGTGTGGTGTTCCTTCCGTGCCGTCCCTCGTTTCACACTCAATTCAACCAGTCGCGACAAGGACGTAGAGTCTGGATCAATTTCCGAATCTTTCTTCCAGCCGATTTCCCTAATGGCGTTTAGAATATCGGCTCAGTCTATTGATCTCACACCCGCCACTATAGCTGTACTCGCCAACCTACCAGCTCGCTCGTTCCCTTCGACACCTGCATGTCCCCAAGCGAGTATGAAGGTGACTCTTTGTAACCGTGACCGCCCTACCGTCTCCAACCACTGGCACCGCGCGCAACCTGATACCACCTTCACGAGCACACTTATTAAATCACCGAGGATGAACACATGTTTCGCACTCATTATTTCATGTCACACCATCACCTTCGTCACAGCCATGATCTCCGTGCTTAGACTGCTTGTGGTTACACTAAAGCCCCACACTCCTCCTTGATCGGCTTCCTACCCCTCTGAGTCACGAAGACCCATGCGCTTCTCAACCCAAAGATTCAGCTGTGCAGATAAGGACACCATCATAAGTGGAACATGATCTTCCATGTAAAACCTGCTTGTTTCTTGAAAATCTTCTTGTCTGTCGAGGCGCGAGAGGGTGCAGGAATAATCTTTCAAAAACTTATATAAGGAGCATAAAAACAATACATTCTTGGGTTGTGTTGTAGTTTTTCTTTTTTTATTAGCGCAAACACGTGAGATTTCCTCCAGATTTTACGGATTTGTGTAGATTTATTGCATGTGTTATAACGCTTTAGCGGCCATTTGAAGGTTTCTGGTCCAAAGTTTTTGATTTGCTGTCCTCGAATCATCAGGACTAGCTGGTTTGCTGTTTATCATTCGATGTATTGCATCATTTACTTTCACTAAGGAGAAGAGTGTCGCCAGTAAGTCATTCTCATTTTTACAATCCCATTGGATCTTGGTCTGTTTTGTTTCTTGTAGTGGTTTTCCCGTTCAGTAGTAATTGATGGGATATTTGATTGGCTGTAACTTGCAATGTGTTTACAGGAGCGCTGGTTTGAACATTACTTTTATTCTTAAAAAATGTCCAGACGCTTCGACTGTGTTGTTTCATGACATGTGTCTTCTACAAAGTGGCGTAATTTTTCTGTTTTTGAACCTGAAAAGACATATAGGACATCTTCCCCAACATGGATGGTCTTCTCAAAAAGGGTTCATTTTCAAAAAGTTGTAAGCATTGCTCTTATAGTGCCAGACCCGCATACTGGACCTGCAAACCTCTCGGTACGTGACGTCTAGAGATCATTGTTGTTAGTTCAACAAAAGCCCTGCGTATTGCGGGGGTTAGTTCAAGTTTTAACACCTCTTTATCTTGATGGCAGGCAGACGGACTCCATTTGACTCCTTTAAAGTTAGACGGCCTTTTAAAACATAAATACTTCGGTTTGACAACAGCTGTACTGTTGCACGAGATAGGCCTCTGTTGTGTCCATGATAAAGGCTGCCCTACATATTTCGTCACTTGATGCCTTAACTCGTGGCTCCCAAATATATTGCCAAAGTTGTCTCCTCTTTGTCATCTGGAACTATTAAAAAGAGATGCTAATTTTGGGTCAAGCAAGAGATGTAATCCTTTATGTTTTGCCCAATCCTCCATCTCCTTCCCATTAGCATCTAATTTATTTTACCACTTTGCAAGTGCTCTGACAGTCAGAACCTCCCTTGACTTTTTGTTATTGCTTCATGATTTGAAATTATCAGGCTTTTCGAAGACAAAGTTGTTTTTACGTTGTTTCACACTGATGCTACTGAGCAGGATTCGGTTTAAATTGTGATTCTCTTTATTTCCAATGGAGGTTTGACTTTCTGAGCATATCTCTAGATCTGGTGTGAAGAAAATGGCGCTCCAATATTGCTCATGTGGTCTCTCCTCAGCAAGCGTAATTCCATTCATCGTTGAACTTCTGTAAGAAGTTACACAATGGGTCTCTTGGTCCATCAATACATCACACTTGCTCTTAGTGCATATCTGAGACAGTAGTGTTCCTTTGTCGTTAGATAATCCCCCGATATTGATTGAAATCAATAATAGTGCTGCTTTATGATCCATAATGCTTCAGCAGTGCTTCTGTAGAGCAAAAATTGACCGACTGAAAAGTCGTTAACAGTGTACGCACGATCGTTGTATTAACTATAATATATTTGGAGCCTCCTTTCGTGTCCTCAATATAGATTTTCTGGACAATTTGTAGCATCCGTCACCTACTTGATCTTTGTAATATTTTTTTCTGCCACTTTACAATGTTTTTTACAGTTGACCTGTTATTCTTCATGTATCAACTAAATAAGTTCGCGTATTACATACATCATCATTATATTGATTGAAATAATGATGTCACTATTTGCATTGTCTGGTTGCGACAACTGACAGGACAAAACTCTAACCTAACATCGAGATGGCTGACGAAGAGATTGAAAATATTGCACATTTTGAATATCTGGGTTCAATACTGAACAACAATGGAGACTGTATAAAGGAAGTAAGAAGACGGTTGACTATGGCAATGCAGAAGGTAATGAATATGCAGAACCAATGGCATAATTCAAGCAAGGAACTAAAACTAAAAAATCCTAAGAATATGCATCTTTCCTGTGGCAACCTATGGATGGGAAACATGGTCGATTACATAAGCAATAGCAGTGAAGATCGGTGCTTTTGAAACGCAGAGCTACAGAAGAGTCCTGAAAATCCAGTGGACAAAAAAAGAAAGAAACAAATCCATCCGGCCAGACCTGAATGTGGAGGAGAATTGGTTTATAAATGATTTAATGACCCGAAACGTTTTTTTTTTTGGACACGTCAAACTACACAACTGACTGGAGAGAGTGATTATGGAGGTCATGGACACTGGAAATAAAGGCAGGGGTCGACCGAGAAGACGATGGAGGAAATCAAGGAGGCGCTGGGTTTGACTTTGGAGCAGGCCGGGAGACTGGTGGAGGACAAGAGTTTCCTACAGACTAGGCTGTCATGAGAGCGACTTTCTGCAAAGGACATGCTACATGATGATGATGCATGCGACTAGAGATTTGCTTCCCTAACATGTTTTATTTTTAGTCTCTTGATGAAATCTGACGGTCGAAACGGTTGCATTTATTCCGGCTAAAACTTTCGCATATTTCCAAATGGATCAGATTACCACTAATTGTTCAGTAAAAAAAAAGAGGGGGAGTGGACCATGAAATATGATCAAGTATGTATGGTCTCTGAACGCTGCTTCCTGCCAAGCTAGCAAACACTCGCAATGCCCATATTCATGGTTGGCAAGCAATGTTTCATGTCGGAGATAGTAAAGTTTGTTTTATAAAAGACGCAATTAAACAGTCTTCTCAATGATCAATAAAAGCAAAAAAATGGTATTATACTTCGCATCCCTTCTGACCCCTGGAAAAAATGAGGTTTTGAAACACAACTTGTGGCAAAAGAATGAAAAATGAAAGTCATGATTTTGAATTAAACAAATAAGAAGCACGAGAGAGAGAGAGAGAGAGAGAGAGCGAGAGAGAGAGAGACACAGAGAGAGAGAGACAGAGAGAGAGAGAGAGCCCTTACACGTCACGGTGCTAGAAAGTGGGCTAGACAGAATGCGACTGTTGAGGGACGTTTGTTTGTTTTTAAATTGCATGCATGAATGGCCCACCTTAGCTGCCAAACACGTACCTCATGAAAACAAAGACGTGTTCATGAAATAAAATGACATGTGTTCATTTGTTTACTGTTCACAGGAAATCAATAGAAAGTTGTGCCCATTATCTTTTTGTCTGCACGAAATGATAAACAAGATTATTCAGCTAATGTTATTGCACTCTCTGCGGTGCACACAGGACGAAACCCTGATGAGTTTAGCTAAGCTATCTTGGTTTGAAAGAAAACTCTAGAAACAATAACTTGTGTGTGAATATTTTGAAAACAGGAACCAATAACTGGTTTTTCTAGGGACAGCAGGAAAGAGTTAAACGAAACTAGCATCGTTAAAATGATTACCTCTATCAGAGGCTGACAGTACTGAGCTGAGTACGGTTAAACGTGTTGTGTGTGTGTATATGCATGTAAGTATATATATGTATATATATATATATATATATATATATATATATATATATATATATATATATATATACATATATATATATATATATATATATACAAACACGCACTCACCCACGCACACGCACACACACAAGGGGGCTTCAAATGTAAGCATTCAATTTTTAATTGAAATTCGAAACAGTACCACTGTGCTATTATAGTCTGTCCTTTAATTCTTCTTCTTCTTCTTCTTCTTCATCGTACGCTGTTTACATCGATATTTACTTTGCACTGATTTAATTTGTTAGCCAGTGGCTCAGTGCATCCGATTTCAACAGGCGTTTCTGTAGGGTTGCCCTCCTTAGCCTTTGGCTGTCCCCAGCCTAACTGCAAGGCAGCAGTTGTTTTTGGTCAGAGTTGTCTCTCTTGGGAAGTTGTCTTGCAGGACTATCGAGTCTTCCCTACTCGTGTCTATAGCGTTTGGCAATGATATGATGGACTATGTACTAGTTTGTACTATCTCGGAAGAGAGGCAGTCCAGTGTGACTTTTTCCCAGGATCGTCACGTCCTGCCAGAAACGTAGCATATGCATATGAGTGAGGTATCTTTTTGCTCGCTCTATTTTCTTAGCTCATCTGCAGTGATGGTACGCCTAGCATTCCCCGCCACCCGGGAGCTTGCCACCATAGGACAGGAGGTGCAGTGTCCGCTGGACTGCATCTCTTCTGCGTCCATTGGAATGACTGATAGCAGACAGATGCAAAGAGCGAGGAAGGAGTGCATTTTACCAGGTGCATTCCTGCAGCTCGATCGGGCCGGGACACAAGCCCCAGCCATGTCGCAGCCTCCCATCTCAGCGGTGCTGAGATTTTGGGCGGGATTCGGCTTAGAGGCGTTCGGCCGTAATCCCTCAGATGGTAGCTTATCAGCCAAGCACGTGGACCAAATGTCAGCGACCTGTGATTCCTCTCGAAATAGTGCATTTGACCAGGTGACAAGCCTAGTCTTGCACGGAGATGTTGTCCGCCTAGGGAGCGGACATGGTCATGGGTTGAGTCTCAGCAGTTCGCAGTGAGGTAGCTGATCTACTGCTTAGGGCACCCGACCGAGAACTAAGTCTTCTACAAATGATTTCATTCCTCATCGCCGTATGGGGTGAATATCGAGCAGCTTTATCAGCGGACGGCAGAGACCTCATTCTGCGGCTTGACCGGGCGGGGCTGGAGCGTGACCCCGAGGTCCCCACCATGTCGAAGCCTCCCTTTGCATTCGTGCTGGGCTGCTTTTGGGCGGGATTTTTGGCTTAGAGGCGTTCGGCCGTTATCCCTCACCTCGAACCGTTGGCTTATCCGCCTAGTACGTGAACCAAAATGTCTGCGGCTCCTCTCGGGCTTAGCAGGATTACCGTAGCAGAGCATTGTCATTTGTAGGGTAAAGCTGACCTGTCTTCAGATGGTCTATTTCCAGCACCCGTTCAATATTAGTCCGACCGTATCAATAGAGGGCTTTTAGTTTGTCAATGGCCCAGTTTCTAGAGCCTGCGATTTCTGCAGGGTGAAGACCAGATTACCGTAGCAGGCGCTCTTTCATTTGGGGGTTTGGAGACTGACCTGTCCTCCGTGGGTCTAATACCAGCACATGTTCACTATTAGACCCCCCGAAGGTGCTCTCTTTTAACAGTCATTCTACACTATTGGCGTGTTTAGTCAATTTTAGCCTCAGGCTCTACTCCTGATAGTGCTCTTCCGTCAATTCCTTTATCAAACACTGGATGCAGACCAACTGAGCCACAGGGGCATAACCCCAGATTTCTGAGGGTCTAAATCCAGCACCAGTTCCATATTAGACCCCAGAAAAGTGGTCTCAGCATGTCAGTCCTTTCAGTGTTGGCCGTATTGAGTCAAATTAAGCCGCAGGCTCCACTCCTGGTGGTGCCCTTCCGTCAATTCCTTTAAGTTTCAGCTTTGCAACCATACTTCCCCCGGAACCCAAACACTTTGGTTTCCCGGAAGCTGCCCGCAGAGTCATCGAAGCAACTCCTGCGGATCGCTAGTCGGCATCGTTTATGGTCAGAACTACGACGGTATCTGATCGTCTCTGACTTTCGTTCTTGATTAATGAAAACATTCTTGACAAATGCTTTCGCAGTAGCTCGTCTTGCGGCGATCCAAGAATTTCACCTCTAACGCCGCAATACGAATGCCCCCGTGTGTCCCTGTTAATCATTACCTCCAGTTCCGAAAACCAACAAAATAGAACCGAGGTCCTATTCCATTATTCCATGCACCATTATTCAGGCAGCTTTGAACACTCTAATTTTTTCAAAGTAAACGCGCCGGCCACCCAGGACGCTCAGCGAAGAGCACCCGTGGGAGAGAGCCGGCAGACGGTAGGGCAGGAGACAACGGGCAGTGAACCGGCGCGAGCCGGACCGCCCGCCTGCGCCTGAGATCCAACTACGAGCTTTTTAACTGAAACAACTTTAATATACGCTATTGGAGCTGGAATTACCGCGGCTGCTGGCACCAAACTTGCCCTCCAATAGATCCTCGTTAAAGGGTTTAAAGTGTACTCATTCCAATTACGGGGCCTCGAAAGAGTCCCGTATTGTTATTTTTCGTCACTACCTCCCCGTGCCGGGAGTTGGTAAGTTGCGCGCCTGCTGCCTTCCTTGGATGTGGTAGCCGTTTCTCATGCTCAATCTCCGGAATCGAACCCTGATTCCCCGTTACCCGTTACAAACATGGTAGGCATGTCACGTACCATCGACATTTGATAGGGCAGACATTTGAAAGATGCGTCGCCGGCACATGAGGCCATGCGATCAGCACAAAGTTATCCAGAGTCACCAGTGGGGACGCCGCAACCCCGCGAGGGGAAACGACGATTGGTTTTGAGGGTCGGAGCTTGGTAAGCATGTATTAGCTCTAGAATTGCCACAGTTATCCAAGTAGGATCGTGTCATCTAAGGAACCTCGACTGATTTAATGAGCCATTCGCGGTTTCACCGTGAGACAGTGTGAACTTAGACATGCATGGCTTAATCTTTGAGACAAGCATATGACTACTGGCAGGATCAACCAGATATCTGTCGGAGACGTACGTACAGCACTCACCGGTCGGCGGAGGAAGGGTGTGTGAAAAGCCTCGCTGGGACGGCCACAGGGACCGACTGACGGGACGGACGGACGGTTGTTCCACCCGTCCCTCACTCAGTCGACCTAGGACCGCCTGACAGGGGCGTCCCACATGCACCAGACGACCGACCGACCGGGCTCGCTCGACGAGGGATGGCAGCGCTCTGTGCAGAACGGATCCCAACGACCTCGGCGATGAATTTCACTGGGACTAGAGACAATTTGGCCTGCCGGCCTGCCCTTCTCCGGAGGAGAACGCAGGGCCTTGAGGCAACGATTCCTGCTTTCCATTTGCCGGTCACAAGCTCTTTTCGAGAGTCGGACCACCAGCGAGACGTACTGTCGAGCTCTGCTATAAGCCTTAGATAAATCACCACGGACGGACCACGTTTCCTGATACGGACCAGACGAGCGCACCTCGTTGGAGGAGCCGCTACAACAAACCGCACCCAATTCGCTCTACGGGGAAAGGCAGGCGAGCGTTTTCCGCAAGCCCGCGCTATCGCTCCGCCTGGCGGGACTGAGATCGCTTTACGAACACTGGTTGAAATTGAGTCGCTGCGGCGAGACAACTACCCCAGATCGTCCTTTAATTCATGAACAAAACCCGAAGCAATTTTCTACGAAACTGCATGTCATATCCAAATGATTTTTCGCATGCCGGTTTGTAATATCCATGACGCTAAAACATTGATATTTTGAAGTCCATGGATGTTAAGAATTTTGCACATCAGCGAATTCCTTTGATCAATTAGGACCACTCCAAAGAAATGGAAATAAATTTAAGATTTTACAGTGCGCAGCTTAATTTCTCGTCGTATTTTTGTTAATGGGCGTATCTCCTTAATGTCTTAATAGATCAATTGATTGTTTGTGTTGACCTTTATTCACAGTCGTAAAAATGGGACAAAAATGCAACAGTTGGTACAGCCCTTCGGTCACCATTAGACCGCAACGTTGTATTAACCACGTAGATAATTTTATGTTAAATATTGAAATGTCTTTGTTGTCATTGTAAGTATACTTAATTGTTTTGATAAACAAACGCTTATTCATCCACATCTGCTAATCAGTATGTTCACAAAAGATTATACTAATCATTCCGAATCTGTCGATTCAAAGAAAGTGATAATTGTTACTGGCTGGTCAAATTGTAATTCATATCGTTGCCAGAACTATTTTTCTTCCTGGATCACATGTTTAACACACTTCTTCCGGAACTGAATGTCTTTTTTTGAAAAGTGCTCACGTGTCAGGACTTCAACAGCACATATTTTTTTAATGGCCTGTCCTTTTCGGCAACTTGTCCTTTGACCTTAGTCCAAGGCAAAGCCAAAGGACGCCGTCCATCGTAGACAATAAAGGCATAATTTATTTAGCGCCTTAGTAATGATTAACTGCGATACCTTTTATCCTCACTCTTTCGTCTTGTGCCGCCCGACCCCGGTGGCAAGACAAGGACAAGACGGCTAGGGGGCGACTACGAGATGCAGGGGACTCCGCATCAAGCACCCATGAAAAAGACGGCGGAGTCCGGAGTCGAACCCATACCACCTGATCACGAGGCCGACGGCTTAATCACTCCAGCACTTTAGTCCACACAACTTATATATTGTTTAGATGCGCATGATATGCTGGTAGTCGCAGATAAGTGTAATCGTCAAAATTCACGTTTTCCTTAGCTAGTCATGTCATAACTTCAGCTTTTGTATTTGATGCAGTTGGTACCCTGTATTCCTCTGATACTGCATTGTTATAGAATGCATTATCAATTACTAGGCATAACGGTCTATCCAGAATTGGAAGCAGATCATTCGTTTTCCAGTGCCTGAAAATGTGTCCATTCATTTCAGTGCGATAGTTTCTAGCGTCGTTAGATTGGAAAATAAGTCCAGCCTCATGGATAAGTCCGTTTTCACTGCTTCCGGCATACGTTAGTATAAGGCGCTGGACTTCGCTCCTTGAAATTTGTCTTTTCTGTTCACCGTCAACTGATTGACATTCTTTACCACAGATGTGGTGGTAAGCATTGACCCAGGATTCGTCCAAGTATACAATATCATAGCATTGCATATGCCGTTCACTTATCTGTCTCATGTGTTTGCTTCTGGCAGCTATCAAAAGTGGCTTTTCACATAAAATATTCCTGTCGCCTGAAGTTTTCCTGAATGTAAAGCCAGCGGCTCTTACAATTTTCCAAAAATTACTTATGGAAATTTCATACTGCAGTCGAATTGCAATGTTAATTTTAGTTTTCGGAGAGTAAAAAGTTGATTTTTCGTCAACAGTTTCAAAATCTCCCATTTTATGACATCTCTGTTGAAATCGTCAAATTTCCTTTTCCTATCTTCCTTGATATTTTTTTTTTGTTGGCGCTCGCCCTATTGCTCTATTCAACGAGGCGGTGTGCGTTGCACTATGTTTTTATTGTTGCACCTATCAGCTCAGTGCATCCAACTTCGGCATGCATTTTATGTAAGGGCCTGCTTCCCCCTGTATTTTCTAAGGGTTTGCTTCCCCGAGGTAACAGCCGGTTATGTAATGAGGAGTGAACCTTCGGGTTGTGAGCCATGTCAGTTAACCACTAACAAACGCCGTCCCCTTAAACCTTGCTTGATATGAGTGCACTCTGAGTCCTGTCTAATACAACGGTAAAAGGATTATCAATCCAGTTTGCGTTTGTTTCTCTGGGTCCATCTTAGAATCCCTGCGGAGTAACTTGTAAAGTAATATAGTAACCTTCTGCATTGTTATAAATGTACACTTCAAACTCATTTTGAAATTGATAATAATGTGAGTTTTGTAAAAGCAACTATATGTCACAATAACAACCTCACAAACTATAATATCGTGATATACCTATAACTGAACGACAGTTTCGCATGAATGACCTTGGTTGTTTTCTGCACTCAACAAAGTGTTTAATTTGTGCACGACATAATCAGGTATTTATTTTTAACTCAGTTTATTTGAATGTCAAAACATCTATTTGCACGACTGTGCACCGTAAAGATGTTAAAAGTATGTCCAATTCAGTGAGGTTTTAATAAAGCCTAATGAATAATTTTTTTCTTCAAAATACATCAAATTTCTTAGAGAATAAATTATTTACTTAACGTCATGGATATTCTAAGGATGCATGCAAATAATCATCTTGATATGACATGCCGTTTTGTAGAAAATTGCTTCGGACCTTGTTTATGAATTAAAGGACGGGACTATAGATGGCAGCTTTGTTGATAACGACTTCAACAGTGCCCTGTATGTGTCGTCATGATGAAAACGAGCCACATGATGTCATAGTTGCATTTTGAAGATGGCCGCTCCACTATTGACATGAACTAAAGAGACGTTATTTTAGCCATGTCTTGCTCAGTGAAGTGGTGAAACCTGCCTAAGCAAATGGAAGTTCAGTAGGCTGATGCATATTTGTCACTCGTACAATGCTACGAGGGAGTAGAAACTTCCGAAACTGCGTGAATCCTGTGACATACTTTTCCGACAAGGGTCAGGCCCACTGAGTATTGACACCGATGCCAATTACAATAGTTGAACGCATCGTAATGGAAATTTGCCGAGCTACTGTGAATGAAATAGTCACACCTCTGGGCATAAGTCAAGATCAGTGCACCCTCCCCACCCATGATGTGCTCCAATTCTACGAAGTGTCTGCCACGTCAAAACCGGGCTGACTCCACAATACAAACAACGAGGTGCTGATGCCTGCCAATTGCCATCCTTGCTTCAGAAAGCAGGGGTGACGGTCTGCTAACGAGAAGTGGTACTACAGATGAAACACGGGTTAGCAGGGGTGACGGTCTGCTAACGAGAAGTGGTACTAGAGATGAAACACGGGTTAGCAGGGGTGACGGTCTGCTAACGAGAATTGGTACTAGAGATGAAACACGGGTTAGCAGGGGTGACGGTCTGCTAACGAGAATTGGTACTAGAGATGAAACACGGGTTAGCAGGGGTGACGGTCTGCTAACGAGAAGTGGTACTAGAGATGAAACACGGGTTAGCAGGGGTGACGGTCTGCTAACGAGAAGTGGTACTAGAGATGAAACACGGGTTAGCAGGGGTGACGGTCTGCTAACGAGAAGTGGTACTAGAGATGAAACACGGGTTAGCAGGGGTGACGGTCTGCTAACGAGAAGTGGTACTAGAGATGAAACACGGGTTAGCAGAGGTGACGGTCTGCTAACGAGAAGTGGTACTAGATGTAGCAGATCCCACTGTTTGCCTTGGCCGTGATCTATCTTAGAACATTCTCACACTCATCCACATCATCATGACCATACTCAGTAAATGACATATCAAACAGCAGGTGGCATATTTATTATATCATACTCATATCATACAATGAGTAGAGAAATTACAAACACAATATAATACATATCTTAACTAAACATTCGTCTAAAACGGGAATTGTAAGCATTAGCTATTGATGGAATTCCCAACTATCTAAAAACCCAGTTCTATTGCCTTGCAATTACATCACACACACATCGCCTTAACTGCGTCTTCAACACACCTTATCAAATACTCTTCCTCACTGAAATCCCCTCAGGCGGGCGATCTCGACATAACTCGTTCACAATGTGTCCTTGCTTACAAACACACTTTCAGATTATCCATTAATGCAAAACTCACACACCTATTTGAGCGATCCTGTTCTATCACTAAACATTCGTCCAACCGTCTATCAATCGCTCCTCTATCTAAAGTCGGTGAGTTAAACACACTATCTACATTCAGTCTCTCTCTCTCACTCTCCTCCATACAGCCTCTCTCTCTCCCTCAGCCTCCATCTCTCCTCCAGCCTCCCGAGCTAAACTTTGTCTCGAGTTATATATCCTCAAGCAAGGCCAGAGCTTGACCAATCGATCTCAGGTATGGTCATCTTCAATTCCAATTGGAACGAAACACTTTGCACACCTGTCACTCATTCTCTCGCAGCAAGCCCCGTTGCCAATTTCGTCTGTCAATCAATCTCCCCCTACCAAAATCGGAAGGCCAGTGGTCAGTTTCTACCTGTCCACATTTCTTAACCCAACTCTGTTCTCCTTTGCTGAGACAGTGAGTGACCTTGACATGCATTCATGTAGCTTTAAGCTTTAACATGTTCAGGCATCCTAAACTCCCCTTGCTCCGGCGGGAACTGTTACATAGAGATGAAACACGGGTTAGCAGGGGTGACGGTCTGCTAACAGAATTGGTACTAGAGATGAAACACAGGTTAGCAGGGGTGACGGTCTGCTAACGGGAAGTGGTACTAGAGATGAAACACGGGTTAGCAGGGGTGACGGTCTGCTAACAGAATTGGTACTAGAGATGAAACACGGGTTAGCAGGGGTGACGGTCTGCTAACGGGAAGTGGTACTAGAGATGAAACACGGGTTAGCAGGGGTGACGGTCTGCTAACGAGAAGTGGTACTAGAGATGAAACACGGGTTAGCAGGGGTGATGGTCTGCTAACAAAATTGGTACTAGAGATGAAACACGGGTTAGCAGGGGTGACGGTCTGCTAACAGAATTGGTACTAGAGATGAAACACGGGTTAGCAGGGGTGACGGTCTGCTAACAGAATTGGTACTAGAGATGAAACACGGGTTAGCAGGGGTGACGGTCTGCTAACGAGAAGTGGTACTAGAGATGAAACACGGGTTAGCAGGGGTGACGGTCTGCTAACAGAATTGGTACTAGAGATGAAACACGGGTTAGCAGGGGTGACGGTCTGCTAACGAGAAGTGGTACTAGAGATGAAACACGGGTTAGCAGGGGTGACGGTCTGCTAACAGAATTGGTACTAGAGATGAAACACGGGTTAGCAGGGGTGACGCTCTGCTAACGGGAAGTGGTACTAGAGATGAAACACGGGTTAGCAGGGGTGACGGTCTGCTAACGAGAAGTGGTACTAGAGATGAAACACGGGTTAGCAGGGGTGATGGTCTGCTAACAAAATTGGTACTAGAGATGAAACACGGGTTAGCAGGGGTGACGGTCTGCTAACAGAATTGGTACTAGAGATGAAACACGGGTTAGCAGGGGTGACGGTCTGCTAACAGAATTGGTACTAGAGATGAAACACGGGTTAGCAGGGGTGACGGTCTGCTAACAGAATTGGTACTAGAGATGAAACACGGGTTAGCAGGGGTGACGGTCTGCTAACAGAATTGGTACTAGAGATGAAACACGGGATTACCACAATCAACAGTTGCTGAGACGAATGCTGATATTGTAATTCAGAGTGACTAAGCAGTTGATCAAATATGCGTGTCACGCGGTCACATCGCTCGATGTGTAACGAATTATTCTGCGCGAAGCACACAGCTTGTGGCTGAAGTGAAGGCGTGGCGTTATCTAAAATCTATAATCTAAGTACTGTAATAATGCTGTAATCAAAGGCGTGGTACCCCGACTTTGTTCTAGATAGGTTAAAAAAACAGGACCATGGTCTACATTCCACACACAATTGTAAATGGGAATTGAAAGTCTGAAGAATAGACCGACCTGCAGCTTATAGAACAACACCTTATGGAAGTAGACATAGTCAACATTCATACCAAACAAATTATTTATTTTCACAAGCCTATGCAAACATGGTGATAAAGGAAAATGTGAATGCTGCAAAAACTATATTGCGACAACCTAATATCAACTTTATTATACATTCAAAGACAAATGAAAGTTAGATCTGCCATTGGAATACAGACACAAGGATCTGAAAATCTAATTGTAAATCGAATTGGTCCACGAAAGATTCGAGCTTTTGTTTGTCATAATGCATATGATTATACAGAAAGAGTTAAGAAAATCTGGAGACGTCGATATGACGTGTTCACTTTTGCAATATAAAGTCTTTTTCTCATCAGAGTCTGTCTCTTTCACGAGGTAATGTATCTGCTGTCACGTCTGGTTAGAGGCGGCTAACTTAAACCTCTTGTGTTAGATCATGTCTTGTTTTTAAATTGTGATTTGGTTTTTGTTTTCATTCTTATTTTGTCCATGATGAAGGTATAGTGGTCGTAGCGTAGGTGTCGTTTTGTTTTTTGTCCTAGTGCGGCCACTGAACTGTTATGTATTTGTGTTTTGGTCCTGGTGTAGACTCTGAACCGTTATGTATTTGTGTTTTTGTCCTGGTGCGGCCACTGAACCGTTATGTATTTGTGTTTTTGTCCTGGTGCGACCACTGAGCTGTTATGTGTTGGGGTTTTTGTCCTAGTGCGGTCACTGAGCTGTTATGTATTTGTGTTTCTGTCCTAGTGCGGTCACTGAGCTGTTATGTATTTGTGTTTTTGTCCTAGTTCGGTCACTGAGCTGTTATGTATTTGTGTTTTTGTCCTGGTGCGGCCACTGAGCTGTTATGTATTTGTGTTGTTGTCCTAGTGCGATCACTGAGCTGTTATGAATTTGTGTTTTTGTCTAGTGCGGTCACTGAGCCGTTATGTATTTGTGTTTCTGTCTAGTGCGGTCACTGAGCCGCTACATATTTGTGTTTTTATTTTGGTACGGTCACTGAGCTGTTACGTATTTGTGTTTTTGTCTAGTGCGGTCACTGAAACGTTATATATTTGTGATTTTGTCTAGTGTGGTCACTGAACCGTTACATATTTGTGTTTTTATTTTGGTACGGTCACTGAGTTGTTACGTATTTGTGTTTTTGTCTAGTGCGGTCACTGAGCCGTTATGTATTTGTGTTTTTGTCTAGTGCGGTCACTGAGCCGCTACATATTTGTTTTTTTATTTTGGTGCGGTCACAGAGCTGTTACGTATTTGTATTTTTGTCTAGTGTGGTCACTGAAACGTTATATATTTGTTTTTTGTCTAGTGTGGTCACTGAGCCGTTACGTATTCGTGTTTTTGTCTAGTGCGGTTACTGAGCTGTTAGACACTTTATTTGACTAGATCACACCTTTCCTGTAAGGCAGGTGCATATTAGCAGATGTATTTACTGAAATGTGTCCATACCGGAGATTGAACTTGGTATCTTTTTTATGAGAAGCAGGTGTTGTAATCTATTTGTCAGCTTCTTTATTATGAGAAGCAGGTGTTGTAATCTATTTGTCAGCTTCTTTATTATGAGAAGCAGGCGTTGTAATCTATTTGTCAGCTTCTTTATTAAAAGAAGCAGGCGTTGTAATCTATTTGTCAGCTCCTTTATTATGAGAAGCAGGCGCTGTAATCTATTTGTCAGCCTCTTTATTATGAGAAGCAGGCGTTTTAATCTTTTTGTCAGCTTCTTCATTATGAGAAGCAGGAGTTGTAATATATTTGTCAGCCTCTTTATTATGAGAAGCAAGCGTTGTAATCTATTTGTCACAAACATGAACCGCATCAGCCCGGCTGTTCAGCTTGGATACTCCCTCTTTGACGTTAGCTTAAAAACATAAAAACACAAACAGAGAATGTTTGAAATATTCCGAAGGGAAATCTAAATCTTGATTCCGTAAAAAATTGTTGAAGATACTCTATTACCAAGGAAAGTTTAGATGATTGAAAACTACTCGATGGATAAGGCACAAGATATTGAAGTTGATGAATTTCGTAGTTTGTTTGCTTTCAAATGCCGCCACTAACATAGTTTTAACAGACATCATAATATGGATGTGGAATAACCATACAGAACCGATTGTTTCTCATCACTCCCACGTTAGAATGTATTGATCAATACAATTAATGTGTAGGCATAATTACGTTTGTTTGATTGACGTTTTGTTCATGATTAATTGTACCGTGCCGAAAGTCAGTCAACTGGAAACTGTAACAGCCACCTACCATCAATATCGATTTATCGTCAGCTAGCGTGAAATTAATTCATCAATCATCCGAATTTACGAGAATATTGTACACCTTTAGTTTATCTGAAATTATGGTAGATGGTACCATTCTTTTCTAAAAAGTGACGTGCTCTGTGTGTTGGTATAGTTTCTGGATACACGCATTGTGTAGCCCATCGACCGAATCCTTCTTCTGAAGTAAATTGTTTCTCATAGATTCCGCCCATCTCATGTTACTACCTTTACTTGCAGTTATAACAACACTTCATCTGCGTGTTTGGTTGCTCAGTATTCTTCTGCTGTCTCCTGTACACATTTTCACACGCAGAATATCAATGCGTTTAATAATTTCGCTTCGTTTTGACTTTTGTTGCTAAATTTTTGCGAGAGAGCACAGTCATCGATTATTTGCGCTCATCTAAACAAAGGCTGACGGTCAGAGATGGGAAAACAGTGAGATTGTGAAGACAGCAGGCAAAGAGCGTAACTCATCGGGTCCTAACTTGAGACTTCTGGGAAATGTTGTTGACAACGGGTGCCATCAATGGATTGATATATTTAATTACATATCAGTAGACATATTAATGGAAGCTGTGGGCACATTTAGCTCTTGACTGCTGGGCTGTCGGGACAGAGTTTCTGGATCTCCGCCCTTACCCTTACATTTAGTATATGTAGTGTCTTAGAAATAGGTGGAGTTTTGTTATGATTGATTTGCGACTGCTGTTATTTTATTTACAAAACATAAAACAGTAGTTGTAGCGTTGCAGTTATTAATTTT